>ONZH01018320.1:0-120763 GCA_900303285.1 Rhinella marina | reverse complement strand
GTGAACACCCAGTAATCGGTGTTGTCAAAAATGCTTCTAACGCGAGAATGCTTCTAACGCATGACGGGAAAGGCAGCCTAACATGAAGTCAGCCATGTGCGCAAGAGTCCCAACACGCAAGAATTCCCTCTCCTCAATAGGCTGACTCTCCATTTCCTCCTCCTCCTCTTCAGCCCATACACGCTCAACAGATAAGAAGGAATGAGCATTGGTACCCTCTTCAGTCTCGCCAACAGTCTCCTCCTCTTCCTCCTCATCCTCCTCCCCCTCCTCCAATACGCGCTGAGAAACAGACCTGAGGGTGCTCTAGCAACGTATCTTCTTCCCCCATCTCCTGAGACAAGCGCAAAGCCTCTGACTTCATACTGAGCAGTGAGTTTTTCAGCAGACAAAGCAGCGGGATGGTGACACTGATAATGGCGGCATTGCCGCTGACCATCTGTGTTGACTCCTCAAAGTTGCTTAACACCTGACAGATATCAGACATCCACGTCCACTCCTCATTGTAGACTTGAGGAAGCTGACTAACCTGACTACCAGTTCTCGTGCAAGTTGTAATCTGGCAGTCTACCATGGCTCTGCGCTGCTGGTAAACCCTGGCTAACATGTGTAATGTAGAATTCCATCGCGTGGGCACATCGCACAACAGTCGGTGAGCTGGCAGTTGTAAGCGCCATTGCACTGCCCTGAGAGTGGCAGCATCTGTGGTTGACTTGCAGAAATGCGCACAGATGTGTTGCACCTTGGTGAGCAAATCAGACAAATTGGGGTAGGTCTTGAGGAAATGCTGAACCATAAGATTGAACACGTGGGCCAGGCAGTGAGTTGCCGAGCCGCCACCAGGTTACGCCCGTTGTCACACACAACCATGCCTGGTTTGAGGTTCAGCGGCGCCAGCCAAAGATCGATCTGCACTGTGTTACCCTGTAACAGCTCTTGGGCGGTGTGCCTTTTGTCACCTAAGCTCAGCAGTATCAGCACTGCCTGCTGGCGCTTACCCACGGCAGTGCTGCTGCGCCTAGAGCTACCGTCTGAAGGCGACGTGCTCACGGATGGTAATTGAGAGGAGGAGGTGGAGGGGTTGGAGGAAGAGGTATAATAAGCCTGAGAAACCGTGACCGAGGTAGGCCCCGCAATCCTTGGTGTGGGCAGCACATGAGCGGCCCCAGGGTCAGACTCGGTCCCGGCCTCCACCAGGTTAACCTAATGTACTGTCAGGGAGATATAGTGTCCCTGCCCGCCAGCACTTGTCCACGTGTCTGTGGTTAGGTGGACCTTCTCAGTAACCGCATTGATCACGGCACGGATGATGTTCTCATGCTGGTGTAGGGCTGAGACAGCACATCGGGAAAAATAGTTGCGGCTGGGGACCAAGTACCGAGGGACAGCCACCGCCATCAGGTTGTGGCAAGCCTCAGTCTCTACCAGTCTATAGGGCAGCATCTCCAGGCTCAGCAGTTTGGAGATGTGGACGTTTAGGGCTTGTGCATGTGGGTGGGTAGAATTGTATTTGCACTTGCGCTCAAATTTCTGATGTAAAGACAGCTGAACGCTGCCCTGGAACACATTGGTGGAGGGTATGGAAGATTGTGGAGGTGAAAGGGTGGTTGTAGGGCAGGCGGCGCTCGTGCCTGGGTCCTGGGCGGGGGGTTGACTCGCAGAGCCAGCATGTGACACAGGGAAAGGAGCAGTGGTGTGACCCGCAGGAGGTGAACGGCCTTGGTTCCATTGAGTCGGGTGTTTAGCACTCATATGCCTGCACATGATGGTAGTGGTTAGGCTGGTAGTGGTGGCTCCCCTACTGATCCTGGTGTGGGACAGGTTGCACACCACAGTCCGTTGGTCATCCTCACTTTCTTTAAAGAACCTCCAGACTTGCGAACATCTAGGCCTTGGCACGGGAGCTTCACTCCGTGAAACAGTTGTTGATCTACTTGCTCTGGCCCTGTTTCTCCCTCTGGCCACCCCACTGCCTCTTCCAACCTGTTCTGGTGCTGCACTTGCCTCCCCCTTAGAAGCACTCTCTTGACTAGGCTTACCAACCCAGCTCGGGTCAGTCACCTCATCATCCACCAGCTCTTCCTCCGATTCCTCACTCTGCTCCCTTCTCTGACTTACTGCCCTGACAACAACGTCACTGTCTGACAACCGTGTCTCATCATCATCATCATTCGACACCTCTTTACACACTACTTGCACTAAGTCCACACTCTCATCACCCACAGACTGCGAAAGTTTGAAATTTTGGGCATCGGGACAGAGCAACTGCTCCGGTTGCTGCTGAGCAGTGGTTTGTGACTCTGGGAAGGGTCATGAATACTGTACTGGGAATTATGCTGGATCTGAATCCATATTTTCCATGGGGGGGCCAGGCTGGGGGGAAGGAGGTTGAGCTGGAGGAGCCAGAGGTCTACTCCCTGGCTAGCGTGGGTGGACTGGGTGGAAGACTGGGTGGTGGATAAATTACTGGACACATTATCCACTATCCACGTCATCACCTGTTCGCACTGTTGTGGTTTCAATAGTGCTGTACCTTGTGACCCTGTAAGTTGCGAGATGAAGCTAGGGAGATCACGGCCTCTGGCCCCCTACATCACATAGACGCCCATGTCCTCGTCCTCGACCCTTAGCCCTGGGGTTCAACATTTTGTGTATTCACTAAACTGTAGAATTAATATCTGAGGCCAAAACCGTTTTCAGTAGACTGTAGAATTACTATCTGAGGCCAAAAATGTATTCTCTAGACTGTGGCTAGTGTACCGCACACCACACAATTTTTCACTGGACTGTATTAAATGGATCTGAGAGAAAACACATATTCTCTAGACTGCGGCTAATGTACCGCACACCACACAATTGTTACCAGGCCCTGGCACACAAACGTTGTCTTGAGGGGCACTAAAAGGCTCTGCACTCACCCACGTGTGGAGACTAATAGGTGGGTGCAGTGTGCGTCTTAGCCCGTCTGGAATTAGGAAAGCTGGGCACTGTGCTTGGAGGTCTTTGTGTTTGCTGTGGACAGGGTGGGTGGTGGGTGCGTGTTTGCCCGTCTGGGATGGGGAGAGCTGGGCACTGTGCTGGGAGAACTTTGTGTACGCTGTGGACTACTGGGTGGGTGCAGGGAGGGAGACGCTTATGCCTGCGTCCTGGGGCGGGGGATAGGACAGCAGTGCCAGCATGGGCAGTGGTGTCACCAGTAGGCGGTGATGGACCTTCGTTGCACCTAGTTGGGTGCTTTACTAACATGTGATGGGCATGTGCCTTGCCCATCTTGGTCTGGGTCAGCACAATTGTCTTGAGGGTCACCACCAGGCTGTTGCCCAGAATTTGGGGTAATGGTGGGATTAGGCAGCCTCAGAGGCATTCATGCATGCTGCCCCTGCTGTTTCCTGTCCATTTCCGTGGTGTTTCCATCATTTTCTGAGGTTTCCAGGTTTTCACGCAACCTTCCCTATGCAGAGCTCTGGTCCCCTGCAAAAAATGCTCGAGTCTCCCATTGACTTCAATGGGGTTTGTTATTCGAAACGAGCACCCGAGCATCGGGAAACATTTGACTCGAATAACGAGCACCCGAGCATTTTAGTGCTCGCTCATCTCTAATTGTAATGCATTGCAGAGGAGATCAGACCCCCAAAAGTTGAAGTTCCAGAGTGGGACAGAAATAAAGTAAAAAAAAAAAAAAAGTAAAACAAAGTGTTTATAATAATAAAAAATAAGGTTTTAAATAAAAAAGCCATTTTTCCCTAATATTATAATAAAAAAGGAAAAAAAACACACATTTTAGGTATCGCCGCATCCGGTGGTACCGGCTCTATAAATATGTCACATAACCTACCCCATCAGATAAACACCATAAAAATGATTTTTTAAAAACTGTGCCAAAAAAGCCATTTTTGTCACCTATTACAAGTGCAACACCAAGTGATTAAAAAGTCATATGCACCCCAAAATGGTACCAATCAAACCGTCACCTCATCCCGCAAAAACTGAGCCCTACAAGACAATTGCCTAAAAAAAGTAAAAAAAAACTATGGCTCTCAGAAGATTGAGGCAATAAAACTTAAAACTTAAATAAATTTTTTAAAAGTATACGGTACATATTAGATATTACCACATCCATAATGACTGGCTCTATAAAAATATCACATGACCCTCAGGTGAACACCGCAAAAAAATAAAATAAAACCAGTGCCAAAACAATCAATTTTTTTGTTAAAAAAAAACAACCAATTTTTTGGCCACAAAATAAAAAAAAACTATGGTTCTCAGACTATGGAGACTTTAAAGCATAATTTTTTGCTTCAAAAATGCTTTTATTGTGTAAAACTTAAATAAATAAGAAAAAGTATACATATTAGGTATTTCCACCTCCATAACGACCTGCTCTATAAAAATATCACATGACCTGCCCCCACAGGTGAACCCTAAAAAAAATAAAAATAAAAACTGTGTTAAAACAACCAATTTTTTGGTCACCTTGCCCCATAAAGTGTAATATTGAATGATGAAAAAATCACGTGTACCAAAAAATAGTATTACTAAAAACATCAACAATTCCTGCAAAAAATGAGCCCCTGCATGAGACGATCGGCAGAAAAAAACAAACAAACATGGTGTTCAGAAAATGGAGACACAAAAACATTTTTTTAAAAAATGCTTTATTATGTAAAACTGAAACAATCAAACAAAAAAGTAGACATATTTGACATTGTCATGTCCATAACAACCTGCTCTAAAAAAAATAGCACATGATCTAACCTGTCAGATGAACATTGTAAAAACAAAAAATAAAAACTGTGCCAGAACAGCCATTTTTTTGTTACTTTGCCTCACAAAAAAGTAATATAGAGCGATCAAAAATCATATGTTCCCCAAAATAATACCAATAAAACTGTCACCTTATCCCGTAGTTCCCAAAATGGGGAAACTTTTTGGGAGTTTCTACTGTAGGGGTGCATCAGGGGGGATTCAAATGGGACATGGTGTCTAAAAACTAGCCCAGCAAAATCTGCCTTCCAAAAACCATACAGCCCTCCTTTTCTTCTGCTGTGTGCCCTCACATCAGTTTACCACTACAAGTGGGATGTTTCTGTAAACTGCAGAATCAAGATAATAGATATTAAGTTTGGCTGTTAACCCTTGATGTGTTACAGAACAAAATGGATTAAAATGGAAATTTGCCAAAAAAGTGAAATTTAGAAATTTCATCTCCATTTTCCTTTAATTTTTATGGAATACCTAAAGGGTTAACAAAGTTTGTAAAATCAGTTTTGAATAACTTGAGATGTGTAATTTCTAAAATGGCATCATTCTTGGGTGGTTTCTACTATGTAAGCCCCACAAAGTAACTTCGTAACTGAACTGGTCCTTAAAAGTGGGTTTTGGAAATTCTTCAAAATGTTAAGAATTGCTTCTAAAATTCTAAGCCTTCTAATGTCCTAAAAAAAATTAAATGACATTTACAAAATGATGCCAACATAAAGTAGACATATGGAGAATGTTAAGTAATGAATATTTTATGAGGTATCACTTTCTGTTTTAAAAGCAGAGAAATAGAAATTTTGAAAATTGCGAATTTTTCCAAAATTTTGGTAAATTTTGGATATTTTCATAAATAAAGGTGAAATATATTGACTCAAATTTATGACTGCCTTGAAGTACAATGTGTCATGAGAAAACAATCTCAGAATGGCTTGTATAAATAAACGTGTTACAAAGTTATTACCATATAAAATGACACAGATTTGCAAAAAATGGCCTGGGCAGGGAAGTGAAAACTGGGCCGGAGTAGAAGGGGTTAAACAGTAAAAGTCAATCCAAGTTAATACTTTAAAGTGAAATAAAGTAAGGAGTTGATGACGTTGCATAAGGGAAATGGGCAACTGTCCACAAATGTCTGCTCCAGGGCTCTACATTGTAGATGCATTCACTTCTATTGGACAGCTCCTTCCATTCAAGTGCATAGAATTGAATGGCGGAGTTGTAATTACACCTGCTAACCACAAGCAGGTAAACAATGAAGAGAAGGCAGCACTCACACGAGCGTGCGATAAGCGGGGATCCTGGATGTTGGACCATCGTCGATCTGGTGTTGATGACCTATCCTGAGGATAAGTCATCAATATGAATAAAGCGGACAACCTCTTTAATTTTCATAATCTCCTTAACTATGTGGTAAGAGGATTGAGCACACATGGCAGAGATATGATAAATAGCAGTGCTCTACAGACCTCATAGTCTGCAGCAACAAGATGGAGGAGTGAGCTAGAAAGCTGCTAGAAGCAAAACCATCATTATAATCCTGTGAGTAACTAGCTGGATAGTGGAGGTGATTAGTACTAGTCATATGGGAATCTGAAGCCAGGAGTTGAGGCCAGAGCTGAGGGGTAGAAAAAAGCCACCTAATCAGTGCATCCTGGAAGCAGCCAAAGCCTGTAACCAATTTAACCAATTTCAGACATCATGCAGTCTGCAAACCAGTGTAAAACTATGTGCAATAATGTTGTAGTGTGGAAAAGCATACCATGACTGAAATGAGTACACGCAGTGTTTGTGATGACTGAGATACCGCAACCTGGGAGCACCTGTTAGAGACTGTGCAAATTATACTGTACTGCACCATATGTGTATATGTCTTCATTGGTGTCACTTTGAGAAGGCCAACAAAAAAGAGTTGTTGTCTCTTAAAGGGACTGTGTTATATTTGACTGTTGCCACTTAAAGTGACAGTTAACCTAGCTAAACTTGCTACTTAAAGCGACAGTGTATCTAATTAAACTATTGCTTCGAAGAGTGTTATTCAGCAATAACAGTCCAATGCACAATGAATAGTTCAGAAGCATCTTAGTAAGTTTAGTTCAGGGATACACATGGTTTAGCTTGTTTACCCCTTTAAAATATGTAATCAATCATCTGATCATTGGGGTTCTGCCACCAATCAGCTGTTTGAAGAGGCTGTGGCTTCCTCACAGCACTGCATTGTTTAGTGGCTGTGCCTGGTATTGCAGCCCAGACCCATTCACTTAAATGGGACTGAGGTGCACATAGGTCATGCTACTGATGAACGTGACATCACTGGCCTAGGAAGAGGCCTCAGCACTCACGGAGTGAAATAGCATCTTCAAAGAGCTGATCTGCCATGGGATTCTGATGTCCACCAATCAAATATTGAGAGCCTATCCTAAAAATAGGCCCTCAATATTTTACTCATGGAAAGCCCCCTTAATTTACACACAGTAACCAGTGTAGTAGCCTTTTATTGCAGCATGTGTTCATTGTATAGGATGGAGGAGAGGCTCTGTGTTATGAAGACATTGAAAGGGTGCCTTCTTTGGAATCTAGAGTTGTCAGTGGTCAGTTTATGACACTTTATTGACAGTTACCTATTCATTTTTTAAATTTCTTATAGTGAATGATGTCACCTACATGGTGACATCACTAACACTTGCTTTTAAAGGTACAGAGACCTGCTGTTCCACCCTTGAACGGGCATTTTCATGGTGGCCTTACACTTGTGAGTGTACGAGTGCCATCACCGCAGGTTGCCCTTGCAGTTTACCCCATTTGGTGGCTGCACCTGGACTTGCCATTGTTTCAGATTGTAAGTTCAATACCAGTCTGTATTTTGCGATAAATCATGAGTGCTATCCACAGCCTCTAACGCTCGTGGGTGTTAGGGTGCCTTCAAACGTTGCAGATTTTTCTTACAACGTTTGAAGGCACCCTTCATTCTCTGTACATGATGTAATTTGCATGGCCATGCTGCTCCAGACTATGGAGTTGTGTGGCCTCCATGCACACAGGCTGTGCAGTTTTCCTTGGGAACCTAAGGATGAATTACGTTCTGGATTAAACTACTTTTAGAAGGTATACAGTGGGGGTATACACTGTATCATACCCGCAGAATATAACACCCAAACATGGGGTGGTGGGATTTAAAATTTTGATGCATACTAGAGATGAGCAAATCTATTTGCCGCTTTGTAGATTCGTATCGAATCTTGGAAATTTTCAGCTACGAAGCGAATCCGAATTTCTTTGGATTCACTTCGTATTATTTGTAAATCTTCGCAAAATTTAACACGCTAACGATACGTATGATACATATGAAACATAAGAAATGTACGCATTCTGTGTGAGGTGGGACAATGACGATACGCCCATGCAAGAGCGGGAATGTGAAGATACGCCCCCCTCAGAACTGGAAAAAACCATTCCGGCCTGCCGGGATCTAACTGTTTTGCACATATAGGGAGTGAAGACTCCTCCCCCAGTACTCCACCCTCCTCTAAAGGCTGAACCAGTTTAGACCAGCGCTGACCTCAGAGCAAGAGGCAAGCATCATGGCAAAAAAAACAGCTGCGTCCAAATTGGAACGAGATGTATTTTGGGGTTGACTTACCTGAACCACCATCTGCTCAAGACATCAGGGTGTCACAACTCTGCCAGAGAAACCCAGCTTCAGTGCCTGTGTCTTCCTTACCACTTGCTGAGGTTGCTGGTGCTGCAACTCGTGAGGCGGCTGGAGCGTCTGCTGTGGCTCGTGTGGCTGGAACATCTGCTTTGGCTCGTGTGGCTGGAACGTCTGCTGTGGCTCATGCGGCTGGAACGTCTGCTTTGGCTCGTGCGGTTGGAACGTCTGCTGTGGCTCATGCGGCTGGAGCGTTTTCTGTGGCTCGTGCGGCAGAGGCGGCTGGAGCGTCCACTTCGCCGCCCAGGAGGAGATCCACCCCCTCCATATACCAGAACCCAATTGTTCCACCATCTCTGACGGCACATGCACAGACCCTCTTGGACTATAAAACCACAGTGGAGGGCTGGGTCATACAGGTACTCGACCACCCTAGGCCAGGAGATCCTTCATTGGAAAGCCGAAAGGGAACTGTGATTTGGTTTTCCGTTTGGAGAGGGTCTGGCTTCCAGCAGGATGACGAGGATGGAAAGGAATATTTTGTGGGTCACAGGTCGGTGAAACGGCCGTACCTGCCACAACATCGGCATAGCCTGTACGTGGGGGATCAGGTGGAGTACACCCCCATGGCGTCCCTGAAAGGCCCATTTGCGACCGGGGTTACCCTCCTTTCAAAGCCTCTGGTGCCTACAATGGAACCAGAAGAGTGGCCGGATGAACTACCAGGACCAGGACGCTTGCGCTGCCTACAGGAGTTCCCAGATGGCGTCCTCCGGTTCAGGGAAAAGCCACAGCCTCAGCCGGTCTGATTCCTGGACTGCCAGCACCACCACCACAGTCCTTACAGCTGGGTCAGCTGACCACGTTATCGTTCACCTTCCAATCCACGGTGGTCCACCAATACCAGCTGCCGTGGAAGATGAAGCCAGCAGCAGCCAAGGAAGTTGGGGCTTCTTTCCTGGATGCAACCTTTCCGGAACCGCTGCAGCAGGAAGCCCTTACCCCTGCTGTCCCGGCAGGAGCATCTGGGAAAGCGAAAATGGCTGCAGCGTGCGCCACCACCACCCGGACCCGGTCAAGTCCAACTTCAGGAAGAAGAGGGCACTGGAGTTCCACCACCGCAGCGAGCATGGCCTACAAGAGGCAGGAGCGTCCTCTGATGAGCTTCAGCAGCAGCTTGAGCGAGGAGGAATTCAGGTCCCTCATATGAGGAACCCAACTACTGGCAATGTCAAGGACACTGCAGGAGGACCTATGGGAGCCACACCATGGACTGCACCTGATGGCTGAGATGCTAGTTGGCAGTTGTTTTTGTTTAGTTTGTATTTCCCCCATTTGACTCTCATCCAGATGGGCATGGCTGTCAGGACTCACCCCATTCTTCAGAAATTTCCCTGTTGCGCCGAAGTGTGCCTATTTTTTTACTTTTTACCCCCTTCTTATGTTATTTGGGAGCCCCCTTTTCCAGAAGGGTTCTCTATTTGCTGCTATTCTCTATTATCCATGTGGATTACACATTACTAGAGATGAGCGAGCATGCTCGTCCGAGCTTGGTGCTCGTTCGAGTATTACGGTACTCGTAAGTGCTCGCTGCTCGGACGAGTATCTCGCCATGCTCGAGGAAATGGCAACTTCCGCATTGTGCATTTTTGGCGCCTATAAACTCAGCCAATCACAAGCCAGGAGACTCTGCGGTACACTCAGCATCACGTGGGGCCCTTACATGTCGATAGCAGGGGTTGGCTGGCCTGATCAGGTGACCCTGGAATATACAAGTGACTGCCCATGGTGGTCGGCTCAGATGCTGTCTGGATGTCGTTAGAGATAGAGCTGCTGCGTTTCAGGGAGAGTGTTAGGGCCTGCATTTAGTTCTTTGTTAGGCAGGAGTGATCTCAAAAGAACCCAACAGCCCTTCTAAGGGCTACAAGACATTTTTTTTTGTCTCCTGGCTTGGCTGGCTGGCACTAGTAGTGCAGCTATCGCCATATATAACCCTTTTTTTTTTTATTGTTATATCTCAGTGATACAAATCCATTTCATACAGCAGTGTGGAACCATTCTGTCTGTCACAGTTCAGCTGTCCACTCACTACAATCCGTATTTTCTGTCCAGGTGACACATTCTGTACGTCACTTAATCCAACAAAGTCTTTTGCTCTCACTTATATAGCTTGATCACAAAAATCTCTGTGCGACATCTGTCTGGGTCGCAGTCAAAATAGCCACCATCAGCAGGGTGTGAGTTAGGTCTACGATAGTTTCTGCACATCACGTTCCAAAAAAAACAAAACTAAAAAAAATTAAAAAAAAAATATATAAAAAAAATAGTTTTTTTGTTGTTTTATCTCAGTGATACGAATCCATTTCACACAGCTGCGTGGAACCATTCTGTGTGTCACAGTTCAGCTGTCCACTCACTACAATCCGTATTTTCTGTCCAGGTGACACTTTCTGTACGTCACTTAATCCAACAAGGTCTTTTGCTCTCACGTATATAGCTTGATCACAAAAATCTCTGTGCGACATTTGTCTGGGTCACAGTCAAAATAGCCACCATCAGCAGGGTGTGAGTTAGGTCTACGATAGTTTCTGCACGTCACATTCCAAAAAAAACAAAACTAAAAAAAATTGGCAAAAATTGACAATGTTGACTTAGTGGAAGAAGTTTGTAAAGAGGTGTCGGACGATGAGGAGACACGGTTGTCAGACAGTGGTGAAGTTGTCAGGGCAGGAAGTCCGAGGGGGGAGCAGACTGAGGGGGAGCAGACTGAGGAATCGGAGGATGACGAGGTGACTGACCCAAGCTGGGTTGATAAGCCGAGTGAAGACAGTGCTTCTGAGGCGGAGGCGAGTGCTGCACCAGAACAGGTTGTAAGAGGCAGTGGTGTGGCCAGAGGGAGAAGCAGGGCCAGAGCTGGTGCATCAGCAGCAATTGTTTCACGTAGTGAAGCTCCCGTGGCAAGGCCTAGATGTTCGCAATTCTGGAGGTTCTTTAAAGAAAGAGAGGATGACCGACGGACTGTGGTGTGCAACCTGTGCCACACCAGGATCAGCAGGGGTGCCACCACTACTAGCCTAACCACCACCAGCATGCGCAGGCATATGAGTGCTAAACACCCCACTCAATGGAACCAAGGCCGTTCACCACCTCCTGCGGGTCACACCACTGCTCCTTCCCCTGTGTCACTCGCTGCCTCTGCTAGTCAACCCCCTGCGTCACTCGCTGCCTCTGCTAGTCAACCCCCTGCCCAGGACCCCGGCACGAGCGCCTCCCGCCGGAAAACCACACCTTCGCCTCCACGATCCTCCACAGTGTCCACCAATGTGTCCCAGCGCAGCGTTCAACTGTCTTTACAGCAGACGCTGGAGCGCAAGAGGAAATACAGTTCCACCCACCCACATGCCCAAGCCCTCAACGTCCATATCTCCAAATTGCTGAGCCTGGAGATGCTGCCCTATAGGCTGGTAGAGACCGAGGCCTTTCGCAATCTCATGGCGGTGGTTGCCCCTTGGTATTCGGTCCCCAGCCGCCACTATTTTTCCCGATGTGCCGTCCCAGCCCTACACCAGCACGTGTCAGAGAACATCATCCGTGCCCTGACCAACGCTGTTTCTGAGAAGGTCCACCTAACCACGGACATGTGGACAAGTGCTGCCGGGCAGGGACACTATATCTCACTGACTGCACATTGGGTTAACTTGGTGGAGGCTGG
The DNA here is from genome assembly GCA_900303285.1 of Rhinella marina. Lineage (NCBI taxonomy): Eukaryota > Metazoa > Chordata > Amphibia > Anura > Bufonidae > Rhinella > Rhinella marina. Next base: position 108,641 of record ONZH01018320.1, on the reverse strand, counting down.
GACCGAGACTGACCCTGGGGCCGCTCATGTACTGCCCACACCGAGGATTGCGGGGCCTACCTCGGTCACGGTCTCTCAGACGTACTAAGACTCCTCCTCTGACCCCTCCTCCTCCACCGAATTACCATCCGTGGGCACGGCGCCTTCAGTCGGTAGCTCTAGGCGCAGCAGCAGTGCCGTGGGTAAGCGCCAGCAGGCGGTGCTCAAACTGCTGAGCTTAGGTGACAAAAGGCACACCGCCCAAGAGCTGTTACAGGGCATCACGGCGCAGACCGATGTGTGGCTGGTACCGCTTAACCTCAAGCCAGGCATGGTTGTGTGTGACAATGGGCGTAACCTGGTGGCGGCTCTGCAACTCGGCAGACTGACATATGTGCCATGCCTGGCCCACGTGTTCAATCTAATAGTTCAGCGGTTCCTCAGGACATACCCCAATCTGTCTGATTTGCTCACCAAGGTGCGCCGCATCTGTACGCATTTCCGCAAGTCGACCACAGATGCTGCCACTCTCAGGGCAGCGCCGCCTACAACTGCCCGCTCACCGACTGTTGTGCGACGTGCCCACGAGATGGAATTCGACATTAAACATGTTATCCAGAGTTTACCAGCAGCGCAGAGCGATTGTAGACTGCCAGATGTCAACTTCCACCAGAACTGGTAGTCAGGTCAGTCAGATTCCTCAAGTCTACAATGAGGAGTGGACGTGGATGTCTGATATCTGCCAGGTGTTGAGCAACTTTGAGGAGTCAACACAGATGGTCAGCGGCGATGCCGCCATTATCAGCCTCACCATCCCGCTGCTTTGCCTGTTGAAAACTCACTGCTCAGCATCAAGTCGGATGCTTTGCGCTTGTCACAAGAGACGGTGGAGGAAGATACGTCGCTTGATAGCCAGAGCACCCTCCGGTCTGTTTCTCAGCGCGTATCGGAGGAGGGGGATGAGGATGAGGAGGAAGAGGAGGAGAATGTCTGCGAGACAGAAGAGGGTACCAGTGCTCAGTCCTTCTTAACTCTTGAGCGTGTATGGGCTGAAGAGGAGGAGGAGGAGGAGGAAATGGAGAGTCAGGTCAGTGAGGAGAGGGAATTCTTGCGTGTTGGGACTCTGGCGCACATGGCAGACTTCATGTTAGGCTGCCAATCCCGTGACCCTCGCGTTAGAAGAATTTTTTCAAACACCGATTACTGGGTGTTCACTCTCCTGGAACCACGGTACAAGCAGAACCTTTCCACTCTCATCCCTGCAGAGGAAAGGAGTATGCGAGTGAATAGATATCAACAGGCCCTGGTGCACAAGCTGAAACAATTCTTCCCATCTGACGCCGCTAGCGGCAGAGGGCATGGTTCTGTGGGCCAAGTAGCGGGGGAGAGGAGGTGAGCAGGCAGCTTGTCCAGCACTGGCAGGGGAACGCTCTCCAAGGCCTTTGCCACTTTTATGTCACCACAGCAAGACACTGTCACCTGTCCCCAGTCTAGGCAGAGTAGGGGGGAGCTGTACAGAAAGATGGTGAGGGAGTACCTAGCTGACCATACCAACGTCCATAGCGATCACTCTGCTCCATACAACTACTGGGTTTCAAAGCTGGACACGTGGCCTGAACTGGCGCTGTACGCCTTGGGGGTGCTGGCCTGCCCTGCCTCTAGCGTGCTGTCAGAGCGGGTATTCAGTGCAGCTGGTGGCGTCATCACCGATAAGCGTACATGCCGTCAACTGACAGCGCTGACAGGCTGACGCTTATTAAAATGAATAAAGCCTGGATTTCACAGGAATTCAAATCTCCTCCGGGGGAAAGCAGCTAAAGATTAACATTACTTATGTATCCGATTCCTCTTCTCTACTCCTCCTACTCCTTCTCCTCCTCCTTGTCGTCTTTGCCTAACGCTGACCAAAAAAACGCCATTTTTTAGAGGTCCAACTGGCACTCTTTTACCACAATTTTTCAGGAGGGCCCCCTACAGGCCCTCTCTTCAAACTATTTTTCCGGAGGTCAACCTACAGGCCCTCTCTCTAAATAATTTTTCTGGAGGTCCACCTACAGGCCCTCTCTCCAAACAATTTTTCCAGAGGTCCACCTACAGGCCCTCTCTCCAAACAATTTTTTCAGAGGTCCACCTACAGGCCCCTTTCTCCAAACTATTTTTCCAGAGGTCCACCTACAGGCCCTCTCTCTAAATAATTTTTAAGGAGGTCCACCTACAGGCCCTCTCTCCAAACAATTTTTCCGGAGGTCCACCTACAGGCCCTCTCTCTAAATAATTTTTCTGGAGGTCCACCTACAGGCCCTCTCTCCAAACAATTTTTTTGGAGGTCCACCTACAGGCCCTCTCTCTAAATAATTTTTCCGGAGGTCCACCTAGAGGCCCTCTCTCCAAACAATTTTTCCAGAGGTCCACCTACAGGCCCTCTCTCCAAACAATTTTTCCCGAGGTCCACCTACAGGCCCTCTCTCCAAACAATTTTTCCGGAGGTCCACCTACAGGCCCTCTCTCCAAACAATTCTTCCGGAGGTCCACCTACAGGCCCTCTCTCCAAACAATTTTTCCAAAGGTCCACCTACAAACAATTTACGTCTTTTTCCTATCTTTCTCTCTCTCCAAACTATTTTTCCGGATAGCTGCCATATACGGTATTAAACTGAGAAGAATACATAGAACACATGCCACACTTGATCGAGCTCATAATTGACAATTGTACCGGTTGATGCTAAATTTTTAAGTTGGGGTCCTGCGTCGTCATTCTAACTACATCCGGCTGTTGTCACCACCACACACGCTAGCCCAGGGGGCACTCCTCTGGCTCTTCCAGCTCAACCTCCTTCCCCCCAGCCTGCCCCCCACCTACAGGCCCTCTCTCCAAACAATTTACGTCTTTTTCCTATCTTTCTCTCTCTCCAAACTATTTTTCCGGATAGCTGCCATATACGGTATTAAACTGAGAAGAATACATAGAACACATGCCACACTTGATCGAGCTCATAATTTACAACTGTACCGGTTGATGCTAAATTTTTAAGTTGGGGTCCTGCGTCGTCATTCGAACTCCATCCGGCTGTTGTCAGTTATTAGATCTCCCCTCAGTCGTCTTTTTTTCTAAAGTGAAAGCCTCATTTTGATAATCTTTCTGGGTACTGTAGTCCACCCATTCCAGTTATTACTTTAGTTGCCCTCCTCTGAACCCTCTCCAGCTCTGCTATGTCTGCCTTGTTCACAGGAGCCCAGAACTGTACACAGTACTCCATGTGTGGTCTGACTAGTGATTTGTAAAGTGGCAGGACGATGTTCTCATCACGGGCATCTATGCTTCTTTTGATGCAACCCATTATCTTACTGGCCTTGGCAGTAGCTGTCTGACACTGGTTTCTACAGCTTAGTTTTCTGTTCACTAAAATTCCTAGGTCCTTTTCAACCTTTTAAAAAAAAATAAAAAACTTGGAAAAAAATCTAATTTTTTTTCCATCACCATTTTCTGAAAGTCATAACTTTTTTAAATTTCGGTTTGCAGAGCTGTATGAGGGCTTGTTTTTTGCGGGACGAAATTTAGATTTTATTGGTACCATTTCTGTGGTATGTATGACTTTTTGATCACTGTTATTCAAGTTTTTAATTTTTTTCCATTACGGCAAGCAACGCTCATAAAATTTCTATTAATATTTTAATAGTTCAGACATTATCGAATGCGGTGATACCTAATATTTTATATATATATATATATATATATATATATATATATATGTTTTTATATCTAAAATTGGGAAAGGGGGGTGATTTGAAACTTAAAATTATTTTTTTTTTACTTTTACAGCGACAAATTTTAATCCCCTTAGGGGGATTAAATCTGGGATCACCCTAATCGGAATTCCCCGTCATTGTTGCCGGGTGTCTGCTCTGTGCATCAGCCCCCGCCATACATTCCCTCGTGATTTATAGAGATTCGTGAGAAATGAATTAATAAAGAACCGAATTTCATGTCGAATTTCGCCAAATCAACCAAGTCAAATTTTTCAAAACTTGCTCATCACTAATTAAAATAGTTACATGTAAAGTTCTTCATTGTTTGTACTGTTTTAAGAGCATATAGTACAGCGCCCATTTTTGGTTTTGCATTTTTGTTTTTTCCTCCCAGTGTTCCAATAGCCAAAACTTTTTTTCATTTTCCATTCATATAGCACCATGAGTGCTTATTTTGGGGGGAATATGTTATACTATTTAAGAGCACCATTCAATGTACCATGTCTGTAATTGGAACTATGGGAAAAAATTCTTTGTGGGGTAAAATTGAAAATAAAACAATTCTGCCAAGGTTTTTGGGGTTTTGACATCACATTGTTCACAGTGCACTGAAAATGTCATAATGTCCTTATTCTGCAGCTCAATACGAATACGATACTAAAAATGATTTTTTTTTATCTGCTACTTTAAAAAAAAATAAAAAAACGAAACTAATTTTTTTTCCATCACCATTTTCTGAAAGCCATAACTTTTTTATATTTCGGTTTGCAGAGCTGTATGAGGGTTTGTTTTTTTGCAGGACGAAGGGGGCTTAAATCTGGGACCACCCTAATCGGAATTCCCCGTCATTGTTGCCCGGTGTCTGCTCAATGCATCAGCCCCTTCATACATTCCCTCAGCCACCGTGGCATACGGGTATACGTGATTTATAGAGACTCGTGACAAATGAATTAATAAAGAACTGAATTTCATGTAGAAATTTGGCGAATTAACCAAGTCAAATTTCACTAATCACTAATTATAATACTTACAAGTAATGGGAAAGGGGGTGATGAGAGATATCATTGTGATTGTTTTTTATCTTTAGATTGTAATGGTTTACCATAGTAGCCTATGAAAAAATTGCTGTGTTCCTACTGAGCAAGGCTTAATATGAACTTTACAATGGAAGGCTTGGGCTCCTATTATCTTGTTGGGGGGGGCACTCTCACCAAATTAGCCTCAGATGCCATGGCCACAATTGACCACAGCAATTAAGGGGCTATATGTCCATGACTGGAGTTGCCTTCAATCATAGACAGTGAGAGCAGGTGTCTGCTATGTTACAACAGAACCAACATTCGCTGTACATGTATGGTGGGTGTTGAGAAGGGGTTAAAAAGTCACAAAAACAGGCACAATACTACTCCAATAGGGAGTAGGTGTGAAAGTTGGAAAAATGTCCAATTGTTAAAGGGGTTGTCTCTTTTCAGTAAGTGGTATTTATCATGTAGACAAAGTTACTACAAGACACTTACTAATGTATTGTGATTGTCCATATTGCTTCCTTTGCTGTCTGGATACATTCTTCCATCACATTATGCACTGCTCAATTTCATGGTTATGACCACTCTGCAATCCATCAGAGGTGGTTGTGCTTGCACACTATAGAAAAAAGCAGTAGCCTATGTGCGCTCCCACAATCCCGGTCACCAGAGAGGCCGGCACATTTTCCTATAGTGTGCACGGTCACCATCGATGGATTGCAGGGTGGTCTGTAACCCCTGGATATGAGCAGTGTATAATGTGATGGAAAAATGAATCCAGCCAGCAAAGGAAGCAATATGGATACCCACAATACATTAATAAGTGGCTTACATTAACTTTCTCTACATAATAAATGCCACTTGCTGAAGTGAGACAACCTCTTTAAGTTTACAGACATGCCAAATTTATCAAGCAATATCATGGTTTAAAACATGTAATGCAAATTACGGCAATGCAGACTCCTTACTAGACTCCAGACTCCTACCTTTTGATAAACCCCTGCCCCAGCGCTCAAAATAAAATATTAATGCAAAGCTTGCTTCTATCACTTTATTAATCAGTGGAATTTCCAAATTGATACTCTTGGGTAAGTCTTATGCCTCTAGTCGTAGCTTGGTTTAATACTGGGTCTTTTTAAAAAAATATATATATATATATATAATTTTTTTTTATTTTATCACAGCCAGGTGTTAACCTTCTGGCCAATAGTAAAATAGTAATTTATACAATGCCCTACAAGACTTTTCTTGTAGTGGTCTTATGAAACATTTTCTTTTTTTTTTTTTGGAATAGATTTTCTCTATAGGAAAAAAGTCAAAAAAATATTGTGTGACTAAAAAACGCCACCCCAAAAAATTCCTGACTTTTTTCAAGCCATAAAATGCAGAGAAAAAGTGAGTGTGGCTGCATTCAAACATTAAATTGCAAAGTCTGTGCTAGAATCAAGTGGCAAACGTCACTTATTGTTATTTATTGTGAAACACATATATTATTCGCCATAAATTATTTTTTGTTATTGCAAAAAAAAGTTGTGGCCAAATAATTATATTTGTGAATACTTTTGCCTCGGGAGATTAGTCATTGAAATAAAGCTGAATGCACTACAAGTAGTTTCATTTCAAGAAATTCCCTATTATACTATCCCTCCATATAACTTGAATATACTTGAAGGTGATGTCTAGCATTATCCTGTTGTCTGTTTTTTGATATTATCCTGCTTGCCCACCTATTTGCATTGTCTTTTAAAGCTTTTGTATGTGCATTTGATAAATTAATAAACTACAGTATAATTTGGATGTAGTTTTGTCTGACATGTTTCATGACGGGTGGTCTGATAGTGAAAGTAAGGATATAACGAAGAATAATAATAATAATAATAATAATAATAATAATATTGCTATGAATTGATGAATGACAGTAAATAAAATAAACAAAATAAATAAACATAAAATAAAATATTACATTAAATAATTGCAACAAATAAAAAAATGCAACAGTTGTCCGCATTTCTAAATTGTGTTAGGTTAATGTCCCTTTGTCTAAAAAATGAAGTATAAAAATGAAAAAGAAATGACAAAAAATACGTAAAAAAATAAATAAATGAAACATAGTTTAGTTTTAATGAACTGTAAAATATACTATAAATAACCTCTACCTCTCCCCATAACTGTAACAAGATGTAGCATAAACACATATTCGCTTATTTTAGAAACATCATAAAAAAAGAGAAATGTACAAAAGAAGAACATTTTTTTTTCTTTTCCTCCCAAATAAAATACTTAAAGATTGGACGCTACCATTTATGCAAACCAAACTGTAGAAATTACAACTTAGGCTGGGTTCTCGTATATCATGCTCTCTGTTGTAGTTTCCTTCCAGCGTGGTAAAGAAAGCGATCAATCAGTTTTTATGGACGTCTCCCAGGGTCGTACAGAAAAACTGCTATGTGTGCCTGACTGATGCACAAAAATGTCATCAATGTGCCTGGCACCGGCATAAATTGCACCCAACTCCGGCATAAAAAACTGGCTGAACACAACTGATATATGTGAGCACAAAGAAAAATTTGTAAATTCCAGCCAACATGTAAGAATTAAAAAAATTGTGGTTCTAAAAATCCAAAAATATCTTGATCCTATAAGGGTTAACACCCCAAAAAACTGTATGCCCAACAGCTCATCATTATTTTATGTATAAAAGTCATGTAAATAATTCCTCCCGTGTTATTTTAGCATACAGGGATATTACTATTATGTCCTAGTCGTGTGCCTTTTTCTACCTTTTTCCTATTTACTTTGAACCTTCCTGACTCTTTATAACATCACATAATAATTAACATTCCTCTGGGGTTTAGGAAGATAGATATATGACGTGTTTGTTGAAGCAGCCTGCTGTCGCCACTGGGCAAGTCTCCTTTATCATGAGCCTACTAAATCTGACATATATCACAGTTATCAGCCAAGACTTTGTCAGTTTTATAAGTGAAAAAATTGTGATAATAAATCATCAGACTATTAGTAAAACATTAAGTCGCTCAGTTTTCTTCTAAGCTTGTAGCTGACATGCAGAGAAAACAAGCATCAAGGTTCTGATATGTGAAATCAATCAGACTTTGGAAATCTTTTATGCATGGACATTTGATTAAAAAAAAAATCTGCAGAGAAGCTGAAGTCCAGGTCCACTTCTTCTGATACATTTTAAAAACATGGAAGACAATATTGGTTAGATTTGTGATCTGGGAAACCTCCTCCCCCTCAATTCCCAAAATAAAGACCCCTGGACTCTAACATAGCTCAGAATCCATCTTGGTCTTGAGACTTGGTGGAAGTCTGAGCTCAGTTGTGTAGGTAATCCAATTTTTTTCAATTTCATGGCCCATCCTTAGGATAGTCCATCAATATTAGATGGGTAGGACTCTCAGCGCTCCCATCGATTGGCCATTTCAAGGTGTCATGGTGCTCCAGTATGAATCATGCCCCTTTCATGGTTTACCAGGCACAACTGTTACTAGTGGCTGTGCACAGTATTACAGTTCACTACAGCCCTGTCCCATAAAGTCGTCATAGAACGACAACCCCTTCAAACAGCTGTTCTAACAGTTGGATCCCCATTGAGCTCATATTTCTGGTTCACCATGCAGGAAAATATTTTAAAAGTTCGGACATTTTCAGATATGGCGATACATATGTACATTTTAATTGATTATTTTTATACATAAAATTGTCAAAAGAGGTGATTTGAATTCTTTAAATTTGCCTGTCTAATAAAAAAACACATTTTTAACTGTAATTTTTAGTCCCTTTAGGGGACCTTCTATGTGTGATCTGATTGCTTGTACCACAGACTGAAATAGAATACTATTGCAGTCTATGGGAGTTTACTGGCTGCCATTCTAGCCCTGATACAGGACTAGCTCTGCACACAGCTCACTATCATAGGCCTGGGTGCCCTCACAAAGGCTGTCATAGCGATGGATCAGAGTCCAGCATTTTATCTGCATGGACTCCAGTTGGTGATTAACAGGTCAAATCAACTTTCCCTATGGTGTACCCTGCACAGGCATCTTTCTATTGGTTGTGCTATAGCTTCTCAGGACACAGTTTATGCACACAGTATGGTTCACTTTTCTTTAAACAAGTGTTCACACTAGACTGGACTTTACTGGCTGACTTTGCTGCTCACAGGACCACTGATATTCTAGAATGTGGGGGCTAGGAAGCGCAGGTCAAATACCCCTGCTCCAGGCTACCCCTGTAGGCTCTGAGGTGGTCTGGCAGTTGCTGAGTGCCACTCACCTCCACTTGCTAGCTAACTATGAAGCAGTTTGGATGGTCTTTTTTACACCAGCAGTAGCATCATCCAGCAAACCTTCTCTATGCAGCCTGTTTTTTTACCACTGCAAACTAACCACAAGGTCCTCTGACATACTTTTGAATCAATAATGCCTTTCCATAAGCAGTAATGTCTTATTGTTATAAAATGTGGTACCTTACTGTCTGAATCCAACATGACCTTAAAATGTGATCCTAAACTTTCTATGAATGTCTGTTCTCTTTCATTCAGGGGTATTCTTTTTCTTAAGTTGTTCTCCAGGATGAAGATCCTCTGGACCAGGCACCTCTTCAGGCCTACTTCTCAGAAGCTCACACATGTACGTGTTGCCTGTATCTCTGATGACTAGATACTCACTAACCAGGGGGTGGGACCAGCCCATCACCCGGGAAACTGGGCTAGGCCTACCAGTGTTAAATAATTGTTGCCAACATAAGCATTTGGTACATACTTGTACATACTACATAAGAAAATAAGTATTTCAACTATAAATCAAAACATTTAACTCTTAAGCATAAGGTTAACGCTTTAGCATTGAATTAACCCTTGCAGTGATTCAATTTAGGAAGCATATCACATAAATATCACATAACCAGTTTATTACTGGCATATTTTCACAGTAAGTAGTGACTTAACAGTTCAACATGGGTGGTATTGCCACCATAACAGAGTCATGGGCAGCACTGTGGTTCACTGGTTAGAACTGTTGCCTTGCAGTGCTGGGGTCCTGGGTTTGAATCTGACCAAACATCTGTATTGAGTTTGTGTGTTCTCCCTGTGTTTGTGTGGATTTCCTCCCATACTCCAAAAACATACAGATAGGGAACTTAGATTGTGAGGCCCATTGAAGACAGGTTGATGCTAATGTCTGTAAATTGCTGCGGAATATGTCAGCACTAGGGATGAGCGAACTTTTGAAAAGTTCGGTTCGGTGAAGTTCGGATTCGTACGAACCGAACCTAAAACGAACCTTGCTATAACGGCTGAATAATTGCAGCTACAATAGTGGGAGTCCGATAGGGTATAGTTTCATTTTGTTGCAGTTGCTTCGGCCGAGCATGCTCGCTCATCTCTAATTACAATGAACACAATGAGTACAGTTTTGCATCGCCGTTGTTATTTTAACCAGATTCGTTACGAACTTTCTAAAAGTTCGGTTTGGTGACGAACCGGACTTTTGGCAAAGTTCGTAACGAAGCTGGTTTGGTGCGGTTCGGTTCGCTCATCCCTAGTCAGCACTATATAAGTGAGTATAATAAAATGAAATAAAATCTGTAACCCATGGTATCAGAACTTAAAGGGGTTATCCCATAAATAATGTAAAAAATTAAAATCAGACATTATACAGTACATGACAATCTCTTTCTAACAAAGCTAGAACCAGCCCTGTACCTTAGATGGGTCCAGAGTTTTCTCCATTCATTGCTCTGCTAGATTTATATCAAGCTGGCAGCTCAAGGGGAGTGTCTTTTCTGCTGCAGCTAAGGGGGCGTGTCCATGCTCTCACAGCTCAGGAGGCAGTTGAAGGATGAAACTGAGCATGTGCAGCCTTCTCAGTTAGCCGAACACAAACAATAGAATAAACAAACAGCAGATGGTGCTATACAGATACATTTTAGTGAATAGCTCAGTGGCTTTGCAAAAATTTTTAATTACATGCACGGCAGATCAGTGATAAAATCCATGGACAAGTGGGACCATAGTCTAACAGGAATGGGTAACGGACGTAACTCGGACGTGTCTTGGGGTTCTTGGACCTGGCGCATGTGCTGCAAGAAGTTAGAAAGGCCCGAACATCCCTAGGAATCGAAGTCCACCAAAAATCCCTAGAGACTAGCTGTTTAGTGGCATTAATACCCGGATGTCCATATAATACAGAGTTGTGACACTCACCCAGAAGTCGCAAACGTAAATGAGCCAGAACAAATAACTTATCTCTGGGGGTATCAGGGGGAGACAGATGTTGTCCTGCCGAGATTTCAGAGGTCAAATCAGCTGTGGAGGCTGCCACAATGATGTCAGCAGGCAGGATGGGTTCAGGAGGACCCTCAGGAGACTGACAAGCATGAAAACTTCTTGATAGGGCATTGGCCTTGATGTTCTTACTTCCGGGCCTGAAGGTAACACAGAAGTCAAAACGATTAAAAAATAAAGCCCACCTTGCCTGTCTACGATTTAACCGCTTAGCACACTCATTGATAGAAACATTAGATTTTTACGATCCATGAGGACCGTAACTTGTTGTAATGCCCCCTCCAAGAAATGACGCCACTTCTCAAAAGCCCATTTAATAGCTAATAATTCCCTGTTGCCAATGTCATAATTCCTCTCGGCAGGAGAGAATTTGCGCGAAAAAAGCGCATGGTTTAAGATTAGTTAAAGTGGAGGATCCCTGAGACAGTACCACTCCAACACCATCCTCTGAAGCATCTACCTCCACAATAAAGGATTTAGCTTGGTCGGGTTGAATCAATACGGGAGCATTAATAAAAGATCTTCAAACGCCTCAATAGCTACCGGGGACCAATTGACCAGATCTGTTCCCTTACGAGTCAGATCTGTAATAGGCTTGGCCACTACCGAAAAATTCTTAATAAATTTATGGTAAAAGTTAGCAAATCCTAGAAAACGTTGGAGCGCCTTTAGGGAGGAAGGTCATACCCAATCCAGGATGGCTTGCACCTTTACCGGGTCCATCTTAAATGAAAATGGGGTAAGGATATATCCTAAAAAGGCCACCTCTTGGACACTAAAAATACACTTCTCCCCTTTAACAAATAATTGGTTCTTGGACTCCCAATCAGCTGAGAAAATGAGGATGTCATCAATGTAAACAATTATAAATCTACCCAAAAATGGCCTAAAAATATCATTAAAAATTTTTTTCAAAAACACCTGGTGCATTACTCAACCCGAAAGGCATCACTTGGTACTCATAGTGACCCTCTGGGGTATTGAAGGCAGTTTTCCACTCGTCCCCTTCCTTAATCCTAATCAAGTTATAGGCCCCTTTTAAATCCAGTTTAGAGAACCAGCAGGCCTTGGACCTGGTTCAATAAGTCTGGAATAAGGGGCAGCGGGTATCTGTTTTTTACAGTAATTTGGTTCAATTCCCTGTAATCAATGCAAGGCCTTAATCCTTCATCCTTTTTGTTGATGAAGAAGAAACCTGCCTCCATTGGCGACACTGAAGGCCTGATATGAACCTTAGCCAGACTTTCAGTAAGGTACTCCCTCATGGCCTGACGTTCTGGGGCCGAAAGATTATAAATATGGCCCTTGGGATATTTGGACTCCTCAATAATATCAATATCCGGAACAATCATATGGCCGATGAGGAGGAAGCAAGACAGTCTCAGACATAGTAAATACATCTGAAAAGTCTCTGATATACTCCGGAAGGATCAGAGACTTTACCGTGGTTCCAGCTTGCAGTATTGACTTGCAACATTTATTACAATTAGACCCCCATTTTTCCAATTCACCTGACGACCAGTTGATTACAGGATTGTGGTCCTGCAACCAAGGCAAACCTAGGACAAGATCAGCAGGTAAATTTTTTAATATAAGGAACGAACAAATTTCAGAATGAGAGACCCCTACAGTAAGGGTAACATCAGGAGTACAAAATTCTACCCTCCCATTACTAAGAGGTATGGATTCAAGAGCAATAATTTGTATAACACTTCTTAATGGAATTATAGGTACAACCAAAGTTTGAGCAAAATCATAGTCAATAAAATTGGATGCAGATCCGGATTTCACAAATGTTTCACCTGAATCCTTACACAAATCATGCGAAATAGAAATAGGTAACAGAAATTTTTTCTTACCACCTTGGGGAATACCTTACTCTTCGGAAAAGACTTTTTTGAGGGCGGAAGTCTCGGACACTGCTGGAGCCAGTGGTCCATCTGTTCGCAGTAAAAACAAGCTCCCTTCAGGCATCTCTGAACCCTCATAGTTTATCCCAGTTGCATAGGCTCCTCCAGGACTTCGGCAGGAGAAGGACTCTGAGGAGGAACATCAGTCGGAACGACCACTTGAGGGGCGGTCAGACGTTCCCTCTGTCTCTCTCTAAAGCGTCGGTCGAGTCTAATAGCTAAAGTCATGGTCGCTTCTAGGGTATCTGTGGAAGGATAGCTAACCAGCAAGTACTTAAGGTGATCAGACAGACCCACCCTAAACTGACCTCTCAACGCAGAATCGTTCCATTCAGAGGACACGCACCATTTACGAAATTCTGCACAGTAATCCTCAACTGGACGGTTCCCCTGGCGGAGAGTTCTAAGTTGGTTTTCAGCAACTATGGCCATGTCAGGTTCCTCATACAGAAGCCCTAAGGCCTGAAAAAATGCCTCTACAGACAAAAGACATGGAGAGTCAGATGCCAGCGAAAAAGCCCACTCCTGCGGATCTCCTTGCAGCAAGGATATGATTATGCTGACCCTCTGCTACTCCGAACCCAAGGAATGAGGACGCAAACGGAAATAAAGTTTGCAACTCTCCTTAAAAGACCTGAAAGTTTTTCGGTCCCCCAAAAACCGATCAGGTAACATACCATGGGGTTCAATATTGGGGTTTGACATGGAGGGAACAGCTGCAGGTACAGTCTGCAGCTGCTCCTGATGTTGGAGTCTCTCGGCCAGATCCTGGATCTTCTGAGCCTTATTATGCATTTGATCCGTGAAAACTGGCAACGGCTCCATAATAATAGGCCTGTGATTTTGGCACGAGGGGGGAAGTAGTGAGCCCTGTCTGAAGCCCCAACCGCTGTCCCTGCCTACTTACATGGCCCATCCTAAAAAACAGCGCATAACTGGGCGACAGAACCTAGCCTAAGTAAGTGCAGAGGCGTACAGGGAAGGGAAAAACAAAGGGACAAAATAACGAACACAGACAGATCACACAACACAAAATAGAAGGGTCAGACAAGCCAAAGGGTCGTACCAGGAAGTCATGTCAATACCAGGGGATAAACAGAAAGCGAAGTCCAAAATACACTAGCCGAAGTCTGATACACGCTGAAACAATCTACTCACAAAAACACTAGCACTGCTGGAAAGACCAATCACAGGCAACCTGTGGCCAGCAGGTTGCCTGTTTAAATAGGCTTTCAAATGGGTCATGTGACATGGCCAGCGTCACATGACCCAAGTCACATGATAAACAAGGTTGAGCGCTGGCTGATAAAACCAGCGCTCAAAAGGACCTTCCAGTTGGTCACGTAAGGTGGTCAGCGTCACGTGACCTTATTCAAAAACTAAACATAAGCTAATACTGCCAGCGCTCAGAGGCCCCACCCGCTCGTTGCCTCGTTGCGGGGAGTGTGCCCCGGATCCTCCACGCTCTCAGTTACCATGGGAGTGAGGACACGTCCTGCGTCCTCACTCCTGCAACATCATGGGAGACCGGTGGCGCAGCTCAGTAGAATTGCGCCGCCGGCTCCCCGTTACAGTGCAATTACAAAAGATTTCAGATCCAGGTGCTTGTTTGAAAACTGTGACTGGTTTCACACGAGTGAGTTTAATGCATTGAACTCGCAATGTGTGTCTGCGGAAGCTCCCATACTGACCTTCCTACCACTGATGGGGTGGCATAGCGTCATATTGATTTATGCTGTCAATGTTATACAATACATTCCAGAATTCTAAGAGTTACATAGCATGATAAATCAATATGATGCTATGCAACCCCATCAGTGCTAGGGAGGTCAGTACGGGAGCTTCTGCAGACACACACTGTGAGTTCAGCCTGTAGAATATTTTTTGTGAGACAACCACTTTAAGTATAAAGGGTATGTATTTTCATGTAAAAGGGGGTGCATTTTCCACCTTATTACACATTTTATACCAAATGCCATCTATAATACTGGTGTCTTTTTATGTGACAGGGGTCTTTTGGGCCCCCTAAACACCTAGGACCCAAGCATGACTGCTCCTGCTGTGTCCCCTATAGTTATCTATGCATGTGGTCCTGTTTTTGTGATCCTGCTCAATTTTTTCCAAACATTATCGTTTGTCTGGCTAAGATTTTCTTCCGCTTGTACGGATTGGACCTCAAGCATAGTTGTCAAAGTAGCCAAAAGAGTATGGTTTTGTTGTATTGTCACTTGTGACTAGAGATGAGCGAAGTATTGGAAAATACAATTCGGCTGCTTTGCGGAATGTAACAAAAAAATTCACTTTGTGACTAATTACTTCATTATGAAGCGCATTTCTTTGTAAGTAGTAGGTGCAATGACAGGGAGCGGCGATTGCGCTGATAGCAATATTACAGTGAAAAATTAAAAAATCATACTTACCTCATCCATTTGATCGCGAAGAGCCGTCTGGTGCCATCTTGATTGAAAATCTCACATTGCCCGTGATGAAGTCATCACGTCAGCTGGCGTGTTGCTAAAAACTGGTTTAAAACAGAATATTGGATGGGGGAGTGCAGGGACAATGCAGGGAGACTGTTTTGAGACTGTAGGGAGACAGTAGGGTAGGTTGAGTGTACTGCACCCACATTAAGAGTTAATCCATTATTCTACTCATACAGCTAGTCAGTTAGTGGTGGAGATTTATCTAAACTGATGTAAAGGAAAGACAGCTTAGTTGTCCATAGCAACCAATCAGATTCCAATTTTCATTTTGCAGAGCTCCTTTGGAAAAAGAAAAGTGGAATCTTATTGGTTGCTATGGACAGCTAAGCCAGTTTTCCTTTATACTGTTACGTTACGTCACGTCAAAACAGTTACGTTCCGTCTGTATTCCAGGATGGTGTAATATTTCTCCCTGTTCAACTGTACAGTGGAGCCAAATTTATCATAGCAAATGCATTCTGTTAGCTGTTGCATGACATAACATCAGTATTAGGTCACAGTTAAATATTTTGCCCTGTTCAAATGAGCAGTGGAGGCAAATTTATCATGCAGTAGCGAATGCATTCTGTTAGCTATTGCGCTACATAGTGTCAGTATTAGGCCACAGTTAAATATTTCACCCTGTTCAAATGACCAGTGGAGCCAAATTTATCATAGCGAATGCATTCCGTTATCTGTTGCATTACATAGCGTCAGTATTAGGCCACCGTTAAAGAGCCACCTACGAGTTTCTTAACTTCATGAATCTTTAATATACTTTGGAGCTTTAATTACTGCGCCTTCAGGTGTAATATATCACCGTGTGCATTACATTCAACTGTATAGACATTCAGAGTTAATCCATTATTTTAATTATACAAGTGTGCAATGGACCCAAATTCATTATTACTAATATGATCTGTTAGCGAAAAATTATTCTACATCCATATTGCAGCGTTGAGTGGGTTGCCTGCACTTGTCGGCAAAGGATAGACAAAAGGCAATCCCTTCAGTGTAGCACAAGTGCAGACCCGGAATTCTAAGGGCATCACAGACCTGTTATTGATGAATACCACTTGTCCTTTGAAGATGTTGGATGTGGACCACCTGTGGTAAAATAACTACTTAGCATGGAGGAGTCTCGTTGGTTGTCAGAATGACTTACACAAATTGCTCCACCAACTCGACCCAAATTCATTGTAGCTAATACGTTCTTTTAGTGAAAAGATTAGTCTACATTGTCATTGCAATCATTTATGGTGGAAACTATGACGGTATTACCAGACAAATTGCTCCACCAACTCTACCCAAATTCATCATAGCTAATATGTTCTTTTAGCAAAATAAATAGTCTGTGTCATCTATTGCAATCGTTTATTGTCTGAACTACAACAGTATTAACAGAAAACTCGCTCTACCAACTGGAACCAAATTCATCATTCCTAGCTACCATGTTCTGTACAAATTCTACGTCACTGTGCAGTACCCATAAGATCCCTCCATACTATGAAACTAATGGTATTTTGCTTTAAAAATGTATTAGGGTTAAAACCAGATGGACCGAACATGGTGGATGGAGCAAACATGGCCACTGGATTATTGCCATATGGGACAGGAGCCTGAAAACTAGCTGCCATGTAATATGGTGACCAAACATGGCCTGTTGCTTGAATGGGATAACGGTATTTGAAGGGTGAAAAGTCTGCGCCCAAAATTATTCCTGGTCGCAAACTTTAGTTCTGGGTGCCTGTTCTTTAAAACAGCAGACATCAGGTGGCTATAGTTCCCGCTGCATATGCCAGTTGGCACCATTTTTACATACATGGCTGTCGATTTAAATATACTGATGGTGATACCTGATCTATAGCGATTTGTGACTAATTAAATTGTAATAAATTGAATTTCTTGTCGAAGTTTGGTGAAACAGCCAAATCAAATTTTTCAAAACTTCGCTCATCTCCAGTGATATGTATAGCTCAATCATGCAGACCTTGCAATTGAGCAAAGCCCCAGGTATCAGAATGGCACCCTGATGCCCCCTGGCAGCCAGGTTACCTGGCAGAGGCACCTATTCACACTGCCTCTCGATCCTCAGGATGCCGACACAGCTGAATATAATGGTATAGGAGGAAGCCGCCATCAGCTCCCTGCTCCACCATTCACCCATTCACACATATTGTGTTGGGAAACATAAAGGGGCATTATTCTGTGTTGGGGGACATAACGGGTGCCATATTTTGTTGGAAATCACATAAGGAGCACTCTATCGTTTTGAGGGTGCATAAGAGAGCATTATTCTGTGTTGGGGCATTTAACATAGTAACATAGTTCATTTAAAGGGGTATTCTCATCTTAGACAATGGGAGCATATCGCTAGGATATGCTCCCATTGTCTTATAGGTGCGGGTCCCACCGCTGGGACCCGCACCTATATCCAGAACGGAGCGGGGAGCGCTGCGCCTGGAGGACCCCAGGTTTCCGGGGGTCCGGCCAACCACCAGGCGCAGCTCCCCGCGCCGCTCATAGAAATGAATGGGAGCCGGGCCATGCATGCGCGGTGCGCTCCCATTCATTTCTATGGAGCCGACGGAAGTAGCCGAGCCAGTGCTCGGCTATTTTCGGCGGCCCCATAGAAAGGAATGGAGGGCGGCTGCGCATGCGCAGTGCGCCCTCATTCAGTTCGGGGGCTCCGTTCTGGAAATAGGTGCGGGTCCCAGCTACAGGGAAGAGCTTAGCACAGCAACAGTAGCCCCCAGACCTAACTTTGCTTGGGACCGCCAAAAATACCATATCCAAGCAGAAGTTGTGTCTCATATGTGGACTGATGCTGTTCTCATTACAATTGTACAGTATATAACTAATGTAATGTCTGTATGGATGAGGAGCCAGGCCCAGAAAGTTGCACTACTGAATTTCTCTTTGGGGTTACTGGCCTCATGAGGTTTCGACCTGACCATCCCACCAGGATCTTTCTCTGTTGAGTCAATGGTCAATCCGACCTTTCCCACCACAGGGATCTGGCTGGAGTACCTAAGTGTGCTTACAGATTTTGGAAGCTGTTGAAAAGCTTTCATTTTTCAAGAGCAGAATATGAAATAAAAATTATGCAGTGTGTGGTTGCTAGGGGCAACAAAGACAGTTTTTCTGTTATTTTCATTAAAGTCCATTTTCCTGATCCTGTACCAGTCCCTTTAACAGCGGCATCTGTGCACTTTTATTTCTGATGCTTGGCTTTGCTTCTGAGCGTAGAATCCTCTTCCATGATATCCATGTATCCTAAGGCTACATGCACACGGACGAAAATCAGACATCTGATGTACATTTTTTTAACGGCCATCACAAGTCTGTTTTAAGCCCAATGGTAATCTATGAGGTTATTCACATGGCAGTTTTTTTGGCTGTCAGTTAAAAACAGACGTCAAAAAATAGAACATGTTCTGTCTTGTTCTTTTTTTCACTGACAGACTGCCCCCATACAATTGAATGGGTCCATTTTTAACGTCCGTTTCTCAGAAGGGCATCAGTGAAAAAAACATCTGTTAAAAATGTCCGTGTGCATGTAGCCTAAAGGTTAAAATCAAGAACAAAGGGCTTAGTTTAAAGCGATATGGTACTCATTGAAGATTTGGAGCAGAGGATGGGAGTGTTAGTGGTTCCTGTTATAACTCTGTCTATCACAGTGGCTGTCCTGTCACCCTTACTCCCTAGGGCCATTGCAGAGTAAGGAGGGTGCACCCTTTCTTCCTTTGGGGTATACCCTGATTCCAGGGCTGCTGCCTCATGGTAGTTGGGATGGATCTTATAGTGGGTGTTTGGTTGGGTGCAAGGCTGAGAATGTATAGCACAATGTGCAATGGCCAGCGTATAGTGCAAGAGAAAGGGCCCGTTCACACAACCTCGTGAATGGGTCTGCATCTATTCCGCAATTTTGCAGAATAGATGCGGCCCCATTCATTTCAATGGCCGGCATTACATCACGGAGAGCCGCGGCTCTGCGAAAAAATATAGAACATGTCCTATTCTTGTCCTCAATTGCAGTCTAGAATAAGCATTTTGTATGGGGTGCCGGCCATGTTTGCGGAACACACTGGTCGGCATCCGTGGTTTTGCTGATCTGCATTTTTGCGGATCCGCAACAACACGGCCGT
Source organism: Rhinella marina (assembly GCA_900303285.1). Lineage (NCBI taxonomy): Eukaryota > Metazoa > Chordata > Amphibia > Anura > Bufonidae > Rhinella > Rhinella marina. The sequence continues at coordinate 89,063 of ONZH01018320.1, read as the reverse complement.
CTGAATGGCCCCTTAGTTACTAGGGCTGATTAAAAAAATAAATGTCTCTTTTTACTGAAGTGCAAAATAGGAGAAGTTGCATACGTATCGACATTTCAGTTGGTAAAATCGGGGCATATAAGCCCTGTCCCTGGAACACCCCGAACCTGCTGGAAATGCCCACTTATAGGTGGGGTTTGTGTTAGCCCTGCCTCGTTTCTGCCCAAGACATCACAAATTTGAGGAGACTGTCTCTGAAAATCAGGGACAGTCATGCCAAATTAGGGACAGTTGGCAACTATGGTAGTAGTACATCCAAACCTAGCAAAACACAGCTTCAACTATACACAGTGGAATTCTCTCCCAGATAGCAGTGTATGGATTTAGGCAAGGATGGAAGTTATGGCCCTTTTTCCTCTCCGTCTTGCGAAGGTCTCTATCAATAGACTGTATAGCAGGTGATTGTACTTTTGCAGTTATACCTGTAATGCTCATGGTGGTGATGGTTGAATGATACAACTGTCCAGGTCTAACTTAATTGAGTAGCATGCCTTAACAGTAATTCTTCCATGGCAGTAAAGTCTGTATTTCCCTCAACAGCGGTTACCTTACTGACTGACTCTGTTTGCTCATCCATGTAAATTCCAAGTGTCCTGAGGCCCGAAAAGAGGGAGTGCATTTTATGCTCCGATGCTCTCCTTTGCCCTGCGCTAAATCGCGCAGGGCCAAGGCATTTAGCCCAATTCTGGTGACGAAGGAGGCTTCCACCCAGCAGTGAGCCCGGTGACGTCACCGGCACTGATGGGCAGGCTTTAGCGCTGCCCTAGCCAGTAAAACGGCTAAGGGAAGCGCTAAAGCCAGCCCATCAGAGCCGGTGACGTCACCGAACACACCGCCAGGCGGAGGCTTCTGTTATTGTAAACAAAAGAGCCCTTGCTCTGCGCGATCCAGCGCAGGGCAAGCGAGTGCATCAGAGCATGAAATGCTCATATGCTGTTGTCAGGCAGGCTGCCTGTGTGAAATTAAGGGTATCAGAGGTTCAGAGCTGACCCCTTTAATACAGCTGAACTAATCTGATAAAACAACAATTTATGCCCCGGCTACTTCCTTAAAGGGGTTCTGCAACTGATTATCTATCCTCTGGATAGATCATTAGCATCTGATCGGCGGGGGTCCGGCACCCGGGACCCCGCCAATCAGCTGTTTGAGAAGGCAGCGCCGCTGCAGGAGCGCCGCGGCCTTCTCTGTGTTTTCCTCAGGCCCAGTGACGTCACGACTAGTATCTAGGGTGGCCAGACGTCCGGTTTTAGGCCGGACAGTCCGGTTTTTAGACTCCTGGTCCTCCGTCCGGCCCAAGGCTAGGATGGATGGCCAGAAGTCCTCCTTTTTTGTAGTTAAGAGTGACAGTCGGCAGGTCCGGCTCAGACATGTCACCTTAAGTATTCCCGACAGGAGGCAGGGCCTGGCATCACGTCCGGATCACAGTGCGCTGTATTGTGACCTCACAACGTCATCAACACTGCAGCTGCTGCATTGGCCAATTCTGTTTTTTACAGGCGGGAACAGAGGAGCGCGGGACGCCTGGAGGGAGGGACCGCGGGTGCCGGCACTGCCACTGCCCAGTCTCTACTCACTCATGTGGGGGTACAGTCTCACAGTCTCAGACACTTACCGACCATTGAAACCACCCTCGCCTCGCTCTCTCTCTCTGACTGCCAGCCAGCCTCCCTCGACGCTTCTGCACTAGAGGCTCTGACAAGTGCATGTGGAGTGGTCAGCACAGCCCAGGTACTTGTCTTCTGCTCTGCCTGCCCAAGTGTATCAATATGTTGGTACTAGTCTGCTGCAGACAGCCCTCGGCAGACTAGTACCAGTGACACAGGTCCAGTGTTCATACTGATATTGAGACACAGAAATGTCTAGTATACAAAGAAAGGTCTTACATAATATACATATTTGGGTATATATACTGTCTGCTGGAGAGCATGGGACATTATATATACCAATATTTAAGTAAGGATCTGTGGCATCACACTCAGACAGCAGCATTGCGCTGTCTGAGTGTGATCTGCAGGCATAGACTGACTGACTAAGGCTTCTCACCCCCAGTCACTAGAGCCGACAGATATGTCAGTGAATGACGGGGGTGAGAGAAGCACTCAGGACCTGCAGGCAGCTCAACTTAATCCAAACACCCCCCCCCCCCTTTTTTCTCTTCCTCTTCTTCTTGTTCGGAACCATTACTAGAGGGAAGGCGTGGCTTAGCAAAGTTGGGGTGTGGCTAAGTGGAGTTGGGGGCGTGGTATAAGGTGTCCTCCTTTTTGGGGTTAAGCAAGTGGCCACCCTACTAGTATCACTGGCCTGGCCGGGGCTAAGCTCTGTTCACATGAATGGAGCTTAGCCTCGCCCAGGCCAGTGATAGTAGTCGTGACGTCACTGGGCCTGAGGAAAACACAGAGAAGGCCGCGGCGCTCCTGGAGTCGGACCCCCGCTGATCAGATGCTGATGATCTATCCAGAGGATAGATCATCAGTTTTAAACAAATGCAGAACCCCTTTAAAGGAGTTGTCTCATCTCCATAATTGGATACCATCCTGTAGAGAAACTCCAAATAAGGCACTTACCAAATACTGTACATTACATTTTCAGAAGTGCCCATTTTCCTGTTAGACCTTCTCTTCCCCTTACTGCTCGTTGTCAGGGGTTATGGCCACTGCTGCAATCCAGCAGCAGTGGCCGCACATGCAAGGTATGATCTCTCTTTAGTCTAGTGGCCAGGTGGTAGTGCGCGTAAGCGTGCAAGCGTTGCAGCTCCTGATCCGGCCGCTGCTCTGCAATGTCTCTGATCTTAGTGGAGGAGTAGCCCTGGAGCCGTTCTATTCTGGAACGCACTGCAAAAGCAGCTGCCGAGCTCCGAAAAGCTTTTTCAGGGCTTAGACAGTTCACTTGCTGTAAGGCATCGGGAGCGCACACATGCAGGCAAGAGGCGCTATGACATCACCACAGTGCCACTTGCCTGTCAATGAAACAAAAAGTTCCTGCCCACTCAGCAGACAGGAAGTTGGGTGATCTGGAGCAGAGGTCAAAGGAGAAGATGAGATGACCCTTTTAAGGGTGTATTACACCTGCCGATAATGACCATTCGTAGTAACACTTGTTAGAGATCATCTGGCAGTGTAATACTGCCATCCATTGCCCGATGAATGAGCAAATGTTCGTCATTGGACAATCTAAATCTTTTGACAGATTAAAAAATCATGGTTTTCAGGCGGCAGATCGTGGTGTCTGATAACACTCTGCTGCCGGCAAACAATGATTCAGTACAGGGAAGAGTCATGGCATAACGATAGCTCCTCTCTATACTGAGGAGGAGATCGCTGCATGTAATAGTCTCCTCTGCTAGCAAGCAAGCAATTGCCGGGAAGGAACGCTTGCCTTTCTGACAATCGCCTGTTAAATCACGCTTTGTAATACAGCCTTTAGGATGCTTTCCTACTGCCAGTGTTTGATCAGTGATTTTCATCAGTGATTGTGAGACAAAAGCAGGTGTGGGTTCAAAATACAGAACAGGTGCAAATCTTTCCATTATACCATATCTCTCTGTAGGCTTCACTCTTGGCTCATAATCATGATAGACAACGTTAGTGTGGCCAACAGCTATCTTTCCCCATTACCCCATACGCATGTATGCTAGGATCCATGCATGTGTTCTGAATGGGGAGAGGGGTCTAAATTGCTACCAGACATTTCTGACAGGCAGCATAACTACCTGAGAACAAAAAGATCTGGCATGTTGTAATCCAACTGTCCGATCTTTATCTTTCCTGATATCTGCTTTTGGCTGAGAGTTTTACATTAGATGGTTGGGCAGGTTCACCAAATCGTCTGGTTCATCGGACATTTTTCTTTTTACAACTAGCTTAAGGGGTTTCTACGAGTGTTTTATCCTTAGGATAGGTCACCAGTATTTGATAGGTGAGGGTTAAACTACTGGCACCCCTACAGATAGACTGCTTGAAGAGGCCGCGACTCTCCATTGAGGTCACATTCAATATTCACATGGCACAGGCATAGCTCAGATCCATGTAAGTGAATGGGGCTGAGCTGAAATACCATGCACAGCCGCTAATGGTTAGCACAGTGCTTGGTAAGCTGCAAAGAGACCAGAGTGCAACGGCCTCCTCAAACAGCTGATTGGCGGCGGTGTTGGGAATTGGTCCCCCACCGATCAGATACTGATGACCTATCCTAAGGCGGGAGTCAAAAACAGGACTGGAGCCTCTAGAGACATAAGGTATAAAGGAAAGATCTGTACCTGTTCTGTGTTTACAGCTGGTTTTGGCTAAAAATCACTGATGGTAATCACTGACCGAACACTGACATGTGAATGAGGCCTAAAAGGGTTTTCTGTGATTTTAAGGCTACATTCACACAGGCGTTGTTTTCCCGGCATCCGAGCTGCATATTTTGCAGCTCAGATGGGGACCCATTCATTTCTATGGGGTTGCCACAGTTGCGGATAGCACACCGTGTGCTGTCCGCATCCGTTGCTCTGTGCCGCGGCCCCTCAAAAAGAATACAACATGTCCTATTCTTGTCCGCAATTGCGGACACGAATAGGCATTTTCTATGATAGCCGCGGCCATCAATATCAGAACGGTGGGAATCCTATAAGATTTGTGTATTTCCCTAGTTGCTGGTACTCTGGGTCAATCTGCTGCTCTCTGAGGCCTAAACACTTAGGCTACATTCACAAAACTTCCATATGACAGTTTTTTTTTTCAACAGCTATAACACATCCGTTTTAAGACCAATGGTCATCTATGGGGTTATACACACAGCAGTTTTTTTGATGGCCAGAGAATAACGGACGTCAAAAAATAGAACATGTTCTATTATGTCTGTTTTTAATGACCAACAACCCCCATACAATTGAATGGGACCGGTTTTCACATCCTTTTCTCAGAAAGGCATCAGGGAAAACAAAGTCAGTAAAAAACTGACAGTTTATCCATTTAAGGGTACATTCACACGTCCGTGTGTGTTTTGCAGTCTGCAAATTGCGGATCCGCAAAACACGGACACCGGCCATGTGCGTTCCGCATTTTGCGGACTGCACATGGCCGGCTCTATAATAGAAATGCCTATTCGGACAAGAATAGGACATGTTCTATATTTTTACGAGGCCGCGGAACGGAAGTGCGGATGCGGAAGGCACATTGTGTGCAATCCGCATCTTTTGCAGCCCCATTGAAAATGAATGGGTCCGCACCCGTTCTGCAATTTTGCGGAACGGATGCGGACACATGTGAATGGAGCCTTAACTGAAGTTTTTTTTACTGTTGTGTGAATGTAGCCTTAATCATAATAGCCAATAGTCCAGTTCAAAATGGGGCAGGGCATTTCCTCGGCTAAAAAGAGGCAGAACATATATGTAAAACCCCCCAAAAGTGGGCGTTACAGGGTGGTTTGGGCAATTTAACAACAGAAATGTTGGTAAGTATGCTTATAGGATGTGAGATTGGCACATACCACTAAGGGAACTTCATTTTATTCTGATGATGCTGGTACAAACATTAGACAACACAAAATAGTTGCCTTCAGTTTAAGGCTCCATTCACACGTCCTGTTTTTCTTTCCTGATTCGATCCTGATTTTTTCAGGACCCATTGAAATGAATGGATCCAGATCAGGATCAGGATCGAATCAGGAAAGAAAAACAGGACGTGTGAATGGAGCCTAACTTTTATTTCCCTCTAGGGCTAAATGTACCTATTCTTCATGTTCAAATGTTAGAGGCTATGTAGTACATTGTTATTGGTCAGACTGGCCTACCAGAGTACCAGGGGATCCTCCAGGGGCCCAAGCTCTGACAGTATTGGACCCCAAATAAAATACAATCGCTTGGTGGCAAATAATTGTTATGGTTTTCTTAAGGCCCAGAGGACTGCCATTTTATGGTGTCTTTTACACCTTGCCTTTGGCAACTCCCCCCCCCCAAAAAACAAAAACAAAACAAAATCCCTATACACTGTAATATGGTATTACGCTGTATGGTACAAAGATGTAAAAATAAAATAGTTGCATAAAGTTTTTTAAAACAAAATTATTAAAAATTCCCCCCAAAAAAACCTTTTGCATTTCTTATATACATATAAAATGATAAAAAAAGATAATCATAATTGGTATCGCTGCTTACGAAAATTCCCAAAATATTAAAATATTGTTGACTTATCCTGTATGTTGGTGAAAGCTATAAAAAATTGTCTTTTTTTTTGTTACCTCGCCTCTTAAAAAAATTGATTAAGAAATCATCAAAAGATTGCATGTATCCCCAAATGGCATCAGTAAAAACTTTAAAAAAAAACAAGCCCTCACACAGCTCTGTTGGCAGAAACTTCTAAAAGTTATGGATGTCACAATATGGCTTTTCCAATTTTTTTAAGTAAAAAAATTAAAACTGTATAAATCTGGCATCTCCATAACCGTATAGACCTGCATAATAAAGCCATACAGTGCCTTGAAAAAGTATTCATCCCCCTTGAACTTTTCCACATTTTTTCACATTACACCCAAAAACTTGAATGTATTTTATTGGGATTTTATATAATAGAACAACACAAGGCAACAATTACGTGTGAATTGAAAAGAAAAATCATACATGGTTTTCAAAACATTTAATTAATAAAAATCTAGAAAGTATGACCAATTGCCTTCAGAAGTCTCAGTATAACTACAGCTGTTCTGTCAAGGCCTCAAAGGTTTGTTAGAGAACATTAGTGATCAAACAGCATCATGAAAAACAAGGAACACACCAGACAGGTCAGGGAAAAAGTTGTGGAGAAATGTAAAGCAGGGTTAAGTTATAAAAAAAAAATATCGAAATCTCTGAACATCTCACGGAGCACTGTTCAATCCATCATCTGAAAATGGAAGGAGTTTGGCACAACTGCAAACCCTCCAAGACATGGCCGTCCACCTAAACTGACAGCCCAGGCAAGGAGAGCTTAATTAGAGAAGCAGCCAAGAGGCCCATGGTCACTCTGGAGGAGCTGCAGAGATCCACAGATCAAGTGGGAGAATCTGTCCACAGGACAACTATTAGTTGTGTACTCCACAAATCTGACCTTTATGGAAGAGAGGCAAGAAGAAAGCCATTTTTGAAAGCAAGCCATGTTGAAGGATGTGCTCTGGTCAGATGAGGCCAAAGTTGAACTTTTTGGCCTTAATTCCAAACGCTATGTGTTGTGGAAAACTAACACTACATATCACCCTGAACACACTATCCCCACCGTGAAACATGTGGTGGCAGCAGCATGCTGCGGGATGCTTTTCTTCAGCAGGGACAGGGAAACTGGTCAGAATTGATGGGAAGATGGATGGAGCTAAAGAGGCTGCAAAAGACTTGAGACTGGGGCAGAGTTTCACCTTCCAGAAGGACGACCACCCTAAAGATACAGCCAGAGCTACAATGGAATGGTTTAGTTCAAAACATATTCATGTGTTAGAATGGCCCAGTCGAAGTCCAGACCTAAATCCCATTGAGAATTTGTGGCAAGATTTGAATATTGCTGCTCACAGACGCTCTCCATCCAATCTGACTGAGCTTAAGTAAAGAAGAATGGGCAATAATTACAGCCTCTAGATGTGCACAGCTGGTAGAGACATACCCTTTAGCAGTGATCCTCTGGGTCACTGCAGTGGTGTTTCCCTACACAGTCTGACACTGTCCAATCATTTCTCTCTAGGGTAGGGATACACCTCTTTGACAAGGAGAATGGTAGCACCCAGTTGTCGATTTATTCCTATTTTCAAAGTAATAATAGAGGACCAGAACAATAATACAAGATGACCCACAATTGCTATTTCATGGAGGAGTACAGGTATTCACTAAAACTAACATGTCAGGAGAGGTGATGATTGTGGAAAATCCATTTCAGTCATCGTTGGAATATCTACAGACCATGCGACTGCTATGGGGCCCAGGGCAAGAGGGGACCCAGTCTTGGTTGGGATTATCTCCTCTTCTACTGGAGGTGAAAACTTGGTCAGGACTCTACCCTCTAAAGGAACAACTTTTAGCAAATGAGGCAGTGGAAAAATGGCCCAAGGGTCATTGAAAAGGGTTTAGGCAGAAACCCTTCTGTCCTGTGTGGGGGGGCTGGTTTGATCCTTGCTATGGGGCCCTTACTCCTCTATGTACACCACTGTTGTTGGGGCAATTTCTCTAGAGAGAAAAAGTCGCCTGGTTGTACTGCACTGGGTAATGTGTGAAGACACAGGGGGTTGTATTGTGAGTCGTGCTAACACTGAAATTGTTGGGTTATCTTCAGTTGAAATATGGGAACAATGCTATACCTGCAGTATTGTGGCATTTATGAGGGCTGCAAGAACGAAAAGGTCAATCCACAGTGATAAGAGGGGCTCCTGTTTCTTGGCCCTACATTGTTACTGAGTTACTCAGCACACAGAGATAGCTTGTCTGCCTCCTCTCTAAAGCCTATGGGAAGCACAAGCACCTACTGTTAGCTCTTGTCACAGATCGATAGCAACAATTGGGCTGTAGTCAAACAAGTCCCGGGCAGATAACTCCTGTCTGCTAGTTTGCTTTAGCTGAGCCGTTCCCAATAAGGTAGCCAGAGATAGCCGCCTCTCCTGTGAGCTCACCTCCAAAATATAGAAAAATCCATCAGATAATATGGTGAATGGTTGGCTGCCATATTTACTAAACGATTACTCTGTTTTTTTTTAATCTGTGAACAAGTGGAGCGGTTAAGCAGCTGCGTGTGGATGTAGGTATAAGCATGTATAGGGCGGTTTTAATAGTATAAGAAAGCCCGACACCCAGATATTCCAAATTATGAAAGAGGCTCTGTCACTAGGTTGTAACCTATGTATTTAAATACATAGGTTACAAGGCCTAGTGACAACTTTTAAAATCATACCTTTCATGCAGAGTTCTGCGCAGCGGTCACGTAGAAATTTAAACTTTAAAAAGTATGCAAATAAGCCATCGGAGCACCGGGGGGCGGCCTCTTTCCTCTGGAGCACCGCTCTTTCACCGCCCCTCCGGGCCCGAGGCGCGTCCCCTGTCTCTAATCACGCCCCTTTCTGTATTTGATAGACAGCGCTAGACTGGTAAGTCTAGCGCTGAACTCTCGCGCATGCGCCCTAAAATTTTCCCGGCGCATGCGCAGTAGCGCTTGCAGTGTCTACACTGCAAGCGCTGTCTTCTCTTCTGCGCACGCGCCGTCACTCCCGGGACTAGCGAAGTGACGGCGCGTGCGCAGAAGAGAAGACAGCGCTTGCAGTGTAGACACTGCAAGCGCTACTGCGCATGCGCTGGGAAAATTTTAGGGCGCATGCGCGAGATTTCATCGCTAGACTTACCAGTCTAGCGCTGTCTATCAAATACAGAAAGGGGCTTGATTAGAGACAGGGGACGTGCCTCGGGCCCGGGGGGGCGGTGAAGTGCATCTTATAAAGGGAATACTAGCGAGTGCTACCATAATGGAAACGCTCACTAGTATGCAGGAGGAGGGGGAGTGATTCGCTGGTAGCGCTTTACAGTACTTACCCCTCCTCCTGCTTGCTCTTCCTGGGGCCGCGTTGCTGTATCCTGACTGCCTGCAGCGTCAGGATGTACAGAGCGCACTCTGACCTGACGCTGCAGGAGGTCAGGTGACTGCAGCGCGGGCCCAGGAAGAGGTGAGAGCGTGTAGACAGCCAGGACCGGGAGAGGAGCGACACAGGAGAGGTAAGTTTATTTATTTGTTTTATTGTCTGATCTGAGGTCTGATTTGGGGTCCTAAATGGGGGTCTGTTATTGGGGGCCACAAGGGGGGGAACTCTGCTATTGGGGGCCACAAGGGGGGGGGACTCTGCTATTGGGGGCCACAAGAGGGTGTACTCTGCTATTGGGGCCACAAGGGGGGACTCTGCTATTGGGGGCCACAAGGGGGGGACTCTGCTATTGGGGGCACATAAGGGGGGGGGTGACTCTGCTATTGGGGGCCACAAGGGGGGGACTCTGCTATTGGGGGCCACAAGGGGGGGGCTCTGCTATTGGGGGCCAGAAAGGGGGGGTCTGATTAGGGGCTTGAAGAGTCTGAAGGGGGTCTGACTGGGGGTCTAGAGAGGTCTAATGGGGGTCTGGAGGTCTAATGGAGGTCTGATTAGGGTCTGGGGTTCTAATGAGGGTCTGATTGGGGGTTTGGAGGTCTAATGGGGGTCATATATGGGGGTCTGGAGATGGGGGGGTCTCATCTGGGGTTTGATATGGGGATTTGATCTGAAGGGTAAGGGGGTATTGTTTTTCTGTGTGGTACCAGTATTTTCAGGGGGACTGTTTCTGCAGTATAGCATTGGGGGGGGGCAGAATGGGGTGTTGCGGAGAAGGTGAGAGAATGATGTAAAAGTAGGAAAGTAAGATGTCTGTTTGTTAAACTCTGCAGAGACGAGGCGTGGCTGAAAGAAGTCACCATGGCGGTCTGGTCTGACCGAAGACAGAAGAAGAAGAGGAAAGAGAACGTCTACATCAGAGAAGAGAAGTCACTGGATGTAAGAGGTACATATGTGAGGATGTATGACCCTGTATGTTCTGTAGGGCTGTATGTAATGTTTTCCAAGTATGTCATTAAAGGGGTTGTCTTTTTTTTTTTTTTTTTTGTACGAGCGCTGCCTTCTCTGCTCGGTTTACTGCTCATCACTGCAAATGCTGTGGCGAGCAGGTGAACAGAGCAGAGAAAGCAGCTCTCATATGAGCAATGCCCTCTCTTCAAACAGCTGATCGTCGGGGGTGCCGGAGGACCCCGGCCAATCTGATATTGATGACCTATCCTGAGGATAGGTCATCAGTAGTAAAAAGAGGACAACCCCTTTAACAGTAGGACTGGAGGGAAGGGGTTAGGTTAAGAATTTGGCATGGGGGGTGCGTTTCAATATTTGCAGAAAAGCTAGGTGCACCTGCGCTGAGTGGGGAAGGGGGGGGCCCAAGCTGAACTAGTTGCACCAGAGCCCATGAGCCTTTAGCTACGCCCCTGTGTGAAGTGAACATATAGCACCCGCACTGAATCCTGACCCATTCATTTCCATGGGTCTGTGCACATGAGCAGTTTTTTTCATGCGTCAGTTCTGCCTTGCGTGAGAATTGCAGCCCGTTCTATATTCTGCATTTTTTTCATGCAGCCCTGGTCCCATAGAGGTGAATGGGGCTTCAGTGAAAAACACATTGCATCCTGAAGCAAGTGCGGATACAATGCGTTTTTCACTGATGGTTGCTAAGAGATGTTATTTGTAAACCTTCAGTTTTTTATCACGTGCCTAAAAAATGCATCAAAACTCATTGCACCCGCGCAGAAAAAACTGAACAACTGAACGCAATCGCAGACAAAACTGACTGAACTTGCTTGCAAAATAGTGTGAATTTAACTGAACGCATCAACGCATGCAGAGCCAATCCGTATCGTTTGTGTGAAAGAGGCCTTAGGCCTCTTTCACACGAAGGATATGGATTGGCTCCGGATGCGTTCAGTGAAACTCGCACCATTTTGCAAGCAAGTTCAATCAGTTTTGTCTGCGATTGCATTCAGCTGTTCAGTTTTTTTCCGCATGGGTGCAATGCGTTTTGGTGTGTTTTTCATGCAACCATCAGTGAAAAATGCATTGCTTCCGGACTGCATCCGGTTACATCCAGATACAATGCGTTTTTCACTGAAGCCCCATTCACTTCTATGGGGCCAGGGCTGCGTAAAAAACGCAGAATATAGAACATGCTGCGATTCTCACGCAACGCAGAACTGATGTGTGAAAAAACGCTCATTAACACAGACCCATTGAAATGAATGGGTCAGGATTCAGTGCGGGTGCTGTGCGTTCACTTCACGCATCGCACCCATGTGGAGAACTCGCTCGTGTGAAAGAGGCCTAAAAGACAGGTCCGAACTCAGTGCTCAGATGCCTCTGTCAGTCCCATAGACTTTGGATAGAGCAGCAGTGTGCATGCATGCCCCACTCCATTCAAATAAGGGACCCCCGATCTTGCGACCAACAGTCAGACCCACTGTGATCAGACACTTAGGGTATGGCCACGCGGTCAGGTTTCCCGATGCAGTTTTGGAACCCAAAACCAGGAGTGAATTAAAAAAAGAGAAGTTGTATTCGGTCTTTATACTTTTTCGTCTTTTCTAAAGATAAGCAAAGTATTGTAAAATTTGATTCCGCTGCTTTGCGGAATTTTACAAAAAAATTTGCTTCCTCACAAATGAGTTTGCCACAAAGCGCATTTGTTTGTAAGTAGTGGGTGCAATGACAGGGAGTGGCGATTGCGCTGCTCCCTGTCATTGTACCCCTCAGATGCCACATTCATAGATGGTCGTGGGATCTGACATTAATATTACAGAGTAAAAAAAAAAAAAAATTTATAAAATCATACTTACGTGAAGATCCGTCCGCCGCGATCTTAATTGAAGATCCAGATTGAAACCTCATTGGGGCCATAATTATATCATCACGTTGGCCGGCGTTGGGACATCATACATCACATTGCACGGGAGTTCGCGCTGGATTTTCAATTGAGATGGCGGTGACCAGCTCTTCGCACACAAACGGATGAGGCTTTGTGGCAAAATCAAATTTTCCCTGACATTCGGATCAAAGTCCACTTCGTGGACTTCAATTCGCTCAACATTAGTCTTTTCAGTCCACCCATGGTTATGGCTTTCAAAACTGCATGAGAAAACCTGACTGTGTGGCTGTGCCTTATGCAACTTCCAAATGACATGAACCTGGAATATGATACCCATGGGAATCTGTAAGACCTTACTGTACCTTTATGTACCTCCAACTGAGGCAGGAGGAATATAGTGCAGTGCTTTTAGAGAAAATCTGGTGCGCCCTGCAGCAGCACACATAGTGCCTATGGGTCCATAATATATACCGCTGTGTGCCGCCATACAGGGTATGTGCACATGCTACTGCAAGAGCCCTTACTTCCAATTTTTCTTGCCAGTCTGATCGATTGTGACTAGAGTTGAGCGAACGTGCTCGTAACGTGCACTGTACTGCTCGGATCCCCTGCGCTTGAATGGCCGCAGGCATCCGGATTGTCGGGTGAGGAGGACGGATCCGGATGGCTGCGGCCATTCAAGAGCAGGGGATCCGAGCAGTATAGTGCACATTACGAGCACGTTCACTCAACTCTAATTGTGACTACTTTTACTGATTCAATTGAAAACAATTGGATCCTTTTAGGGCGGGTTCGCATCAGCGTTAGTAATTCCGTTATAGTGTTCTGTTATAACAGGGCTATAACGGAATATAACGGAATTTTAGGACGGAATGCAAAACGGAACCCTTTTAGAGGCATTCTGTTTGCTACGTCCTAATACATTTCTATGGGCACAAATAACAGTTCAGTTTTGTTCCATTTTGCATGACAGAACCATTAGTTGTGCCCATAGAAATGTATTAGGATGAAGAAAAACGGAATGTCTCCGTTATATTCTGTTATAGCCCTGTTATAATGGAACTGTATAACAGAATTACTAACGCTGATGTGAACCTGCCTTAGATGTCAGTTTGCCTACATTTTTCTGATGGAGAGAAGTGCTGATGGTGCAAAAATGCAACTATCCCTATGAATGCTCAGTATTAAACATATATGGAACATCTTTACAATAACTATTAAACTGGTCATGGAAAATAACCGACTATACGACCGTGAACAATATTTTTCTCATACTTGTTATGTCTGTGTTACTAGATCATAGGATCAGTTTTGACCTATGGAAACTGGTATAGTATTAATTTTATATTTTTTTTAAAGAATTTCAACTACTGTATGTAGGTATGTATGGAATTAAAGGGGTGTCCAATCTTAGACATCTGAAATGCCTTTTGGGGAATTGAGGTGCCCTGATCCCCATTCTTAAAGACAAGGTGACTGGTGACAGTCGTAGCCAAGCAAAGACTGGCTCACATGCACGGCTCTCTGGAAGTTAGACAATCAGTAAAACAAGCTCACTCTCCCAAAAAAGGGTCCAAGAGCAGTGGATATGCCATACATGCATAGAATGGGAATCTCTTTAAGGGCTCATGCACACAAACGTATTTTCTTTCCGTGTCCGTTCCGTTTTTTTTTTTTTTTTTCGGAACCATTCCTTTCAATGGGTCTGCAAAAAAACGGAAGTAACTCCGTGTGCATTCCGTTTCCATATGCCTGTATGTTCATTCTACAAAAAAATAGAACATGTCCTATTATTGCCAGTATTACGGATAAGGATAGGACTGTTCTATTAGGGGTCAGCTGTTCCGTTCCGCAAAATACGGAATGCACACGGACGTAATCTGTATTTTTTTTTAGGACCCGTTTTTTGGCTTTAAAGGGGTTGTCCCAGATTTTGATATTGATGGCCTGTCCTCAAGATAGGTCATCAATATCAGATCAGTAGAAGTCCGTCTTAGGACCCCTCCCCTTGCTGATCAGCTGTTTGAAGAGATCACTGCTCTCCTGTAAGCGCTGAAGCCTCCAGATAGCAGCAGTGATGCCACGTTCATCAGTCTCATGACAAGTGAATGGCAACGAGCTGCAATACCAAGCACAACCGCTATCCTATGGATGGCGCTGTGCTTGGTAACCTGTGGGGGTGCTGGATGTTGGACTCCCACCGATCTGATATTGATGACCGATCCTGATGTACACCTTTAAAAATGCAGATTATGCTGTGGGCTTTAAAGGGAAAGGTTGCAATATTGGAACAGCTGTTGGATAAAACTTTAAGTCCATGGCCACCTTTTCCCATAAAAAGATATATATTCTTCGAACCATCTATCCTGCTATATATATATATATATATATATATATATATATACTTCTTCAGCACATACACACAATGACCCCTTTGTCCAAGTCGGCAGCGTACGTGTCTTGTGATGAAGGCTGAGATTGCACATTTACCTGCACACCGGGCATCCACACGGCTCACACATGGTTACTTATTAATGCGGGTAGCTCTTACTGGCAAACTGAGCTGTCTATAAAAATCAATAGCTGGAATAATCCTTTTTTAAGAGGCTCCGTGTCCTGAGATGTTACTCACTGAGCTGGTTGTTAGGATGAAAGTTAAATATTGCAGCGGCTAAGACTTTATCTCTCCTTTCAGCCTGGATGCCCTACATTTTTTTAATGTATTTATTCCTTCTTGCTTCTATAGCACCAACATATTCCGCCGCGCGTTCAGAGATCGTTACCGCTCACATCAGTACCTCTCGCCAGTGGTTCTCACAATCACATTTTCTATTTCAGATAAATGCACACTAGATCCACTATCATAGGAAACCAATTAACCTTTCAGTAAATGGGATGAAAATGAAGTGCAGGGATAAAACCCATGAAAACATGGGGAGAACATAAACTCCTTGCAGATGTCCTTGATACCCACAAGGAACAACAATTTCAGAGAAGGGGAAGATACAAGGAAGATAATTATACTGATTTATAATCTGCTATAGGCTTTTTACCCAGGGGTTTAAATAGAGGAGATGAGTCCCTATCGATAGTACCACCGCATGCAATAAAGAGGGGGCATGTCCAGCATACACCATCCATGGAAAGGGTGGGGGTGTCATCACATTCTGTCTATGCTTCAGGGATGGCCAACCTGAGGCTCTCCAGTATGCCCACACTGCCTACAACTATTATCCTACAGCAGGGCATGGTGGGAGATGTAGATTTACAACAGCTAGAGAGCCGCAGGTTGGCCCTATACAGTCCCCGTAGCAGCTACCTGGGCTGTCCTTAAATATTTATTTCCCCCTTGTAATCCCATTGATGACATACAGGTGGAGGGGGGATCAAATATTACACCAGGGGCCGTAAGAAAAAGGCTCTTCAGGTGCCATTCTCAAAAGATGGGAATGGGATTTCCTTATGTCCATGTGATTATGCAACAATTACTGTAATAAACATGTCATTTATCACAGTTGTATCTTTATGTTTTGTGTTTATTTACTTACATTTATTGCAAACGTTTAAAAAAAACATGGGAAGTAATGTCCTACAGTCATGGTAAAGGTAATATTGCACTATATATTAGGGAAGGGCTGGCATTTGTTATTTGTGTTTTAATTGATGCATTATTCTGCATTTATTATTCTGTTTTCTTCATAGCTAAACTACAACCCCCAGCATGTCCTGACAGCCATAGTCTGTGAGTCTGGTAAACAGCAGAACCTCAAGATGGGGAGGAGTAGAATAAAATTATTTTGAAATGCTTCAAATTTTACTCACAGAATTAAATTCGGCATGTGAAAAATAAGCAATAAACGGGGTGGGAGAAAAAAAAGAACAGTGAATAATGGAAAATAATAATAGTAGCTGCAGTGGTGATAGAGGATTGTTATTATATGAAGATAGTAACAGTTTTCTTTAATTAAAATTTTATAACATTTTAAAAAAAAAGGAAAAAATAGCCTATAGCACTGTTGACTTAACTATTACATTAATAAAACAGCCTTCCAACACATATTAGTCTCAGGCCCAGGCCCTATCTCATAATATCTATCTCATATCTATCTATCTATCTATCTATCTATCTATCTATCTATCTATCTATCTATCTATCTATCTTATTGATTACTATGAGATCTCATTAACGCTCTGCTGTGTTCTGCAGTTTACTTCCAGCCTATATTCATGGACTCTGTACTCCTTACAGCTTGTATTCCCTGTGGGCTTCCATGTATGTGTGGGGTCTCCACTGTTATAGGTGCCCGGGGGCAATTATCCACCTAATTTAATATATGCTGAAGGTAGAAGTGACATTTGTATCTATTTGGTTATTTACTGGTATTATTATTCTAGTAAACTCCTTACATTTATTGCCAAAACTATTAGTACTTTACCTGTGAAAAAAACACAGTTGCCTCAATTTACCGCCAATTTGCCACCTTTCCTTCATTTGGCACCCAGTACTAACTATTCTTAGTGTGATCATAATTGTATTGTTAATAATAATATTAATAATACTACTACTAATAATAATGACTATGGTAATTAAGAATAAAATGCTCTTATTATGATGATTATGATTATTATTATTAATAATAATAATAATAATAACAATAACAATAAATTAATAGTAATAACTATTGTAACTAAGAATTCAAATTATCATAATTGTATTGTTAATAATAATACCAATAATAATAATAATTATATGATAATGACTATGGTAACTAAGAATAAAAATGAGCATAATTGTACTATTAGTAATAATACCAGTAATAATTTTAATAATAATAATGACTATGGTAACTAAGAATTCAAGTTATGGTCATAACTGCATTGTTTATAATAATACCAATACTACTACTAATAATAATAATAATCATATAATCACTAAACTAAGAATAAAAATGATCATACTTGTATTATTAATAATATAAATAATAGTAATTATAATTATGACTATGGTAACTAAGAATACAGAGAATATCATTTTAATAATAACAGTAATAATAATAATTGCTGTAAGAATACAAATGAACATAATATTTTTCATAATAATAGCAATAAAACTAGTAATAATATAAAATAACAAATCTAATAAATCCTGGTGAGGATACCTACCAATCCTAGCACTTTATTGCTGCTGTCTGGTGACCTGTGACATATATAACTGCTGGGTGTAACTAATAAGAGGCTCTGTGGTCACTGGTCACACATGAGGGGAGATAAGCTTCTGGTCCGGAGATTTCTTTATATTCTGTCATTATTCAGAACTGAAGCGAAAGTTACTGAGCGACTTCTTACTTCAACTCAACTGTAAAGAAGAGGTTTTGCATGCACTGAAATGTTACAGCAATGATACAAAAAATAAAAGGACTGATGCTAAAATATACAAATATAATAGAAGGTAATTGGTGTATTATCAACTACTAATAACAGTATATTAGAGGAAAATGTGTTATTATTAGCTATATTTTTCACTATTATGTTTAGCTTGTTTTAATATATATTTTACTTATATTTTATTTGTATCTCTCTCCCTCTGTCGATATATATTTATTATTATAAATACATTTATTACATTTGTTATGCTGATAATTAAAATAATTGCATTCTACTACAGTGAGATACAGGAAAGCTTAATAATAATAATAATAATAATAATAATAATAATAATTATCATTATTTAAAAAAACATCAACACGTTCCTATCACGTACATATATAGTGTGAATAGGTAATAACAGCATATTATTATCCAAATATCATTTATATATATATATATATATATATATATATATATATACACACACATATATATATATCTATATATACACACACACACACACACACTATTCTGCCCTTATGTACCTCACCATATGTAAAATGTGAAAATTCTATTGCTATTTTGTACAAATGTAATATAAAGTGAAATAAAATGAGGTATATAATATATATATATATTATCAGGATTATTACTTTATGAGTAGCTGTTATGGGATTATGGGGGGCTGACCCCTGTCCCTATCTGCAAGTAGAAGCAGAGTTTCAGAGTCTGATGCCCATGTACCAGAAGGAGATAGGTAGG
Organism: Rhinella marina; assembly: GCA_900303285.1. Lineage (NCBI taxonomy): Eukaryota > Metazoa > Chordata > Amphibia > Anura > Bufonidae > Rhinella > Rhinella marina. Next base: position 70,489 of record ONZH01018320.1, on the reverse strand, counting down.
TGGTCAGTGGGTGGGCAGTGTGCCATGTGCACTGAGTTCCTGGAGATGAGGGCATGCTCTGGGGTTTTATTGCCCTCATTTATTGGTTATACAGTTTGTCTTGTGTTTAGTGCACAGAATGCTCTGGTCATAAATCGGGATTTATATGGCAAATAGCAGCTCCTAGATTCCCTCTTAACACAGGAATTACCGCTGAATAAATAGCAGAGAGCAGGGCCATGTGCCTCCCCTGCTATACACGAGGTGCCTTCATCAGCACAACTATATACATTGTAAATGAGCTTAATGTAAATGCAGCACCATTCTAGCTGTCCCCTCCTACACATCTCCTATCACTCATTAACCAGATCTAGTGCCTGCAGAGCACATCAGACTGCGTGAGCTGTGTGGAACTACAAGTCTCAGAGTGTGCTCTTTATAATTATATAGCATGTCCCAGCAGATGGAAAGCTGTGTGGAACTACAAGTCTCAGAGTGTGCTCTTTATAGTTATATAGCATGTCCCAGCAGATGGAACGCTTTGTGGAACTACAAGTCTCAGAGTGTGCTCTTTATAGTTATATAGCATGTCCAAGCAGATGGAAAGCTTTGTGGAACTACAAGTCTCAGACAGCTTTCTCAAGCATATTCATTGTCCACTTTGCCTCTCAAGCCAGCAAGCTTTGTAGAACTACAAGGCTCAGGATGTTCTCTCCTGATTATTCTTCTAAATGTATATTATGTCATAGCTGTTAGGGGACCTGTGTGGCACTACAAGTCTAAGAATGCAATATCATAGTAATTTTTCTAGAGGTATAATAGGTCAATGGGGAAATACCAGTGTCCATACCGGAACATAGACTAATGGGAGAATTGAAGTCCTCCAGGGTTTGGTTAATATCACAAATTTTACAATTTTATTACAATATATCATTAGTATAACTATTATTTCCACCCTCATCATTATATTATTTTTTATTATTATAGAAAGGGGATATTGTTGGCTATAAAATAGAAATATTCACTTCTTGATTATGTATGCCATAACATCAGCAGATTCTTTGCGTGGCTTATATTTTATTTCTGGGTTTTTGCTGTATTCAGTGATTTTGTAATGTTATATTTTGAAAATTAATAAAACTTTTGAATATATCAATGCTGTGGTGTGAAGAAATACACATAAGACATAACTATATAGTTCATAAACCTGTTGTAGCACAGTCTGACTGACAGCCATATATTTGTATATTTTCCTATGTGTAGTATGTGTTAGGGAAGCTTCACAGATCTCCAGCCTTTTGCTCCATCATAATCTAAAAAAATTCCACAGTGAAAGAGAGGAGAAAACTGATGCAATAGTTTCCCATGGAGTCAGTTTTCTGTCTGGTAGCCTCATTACATTTTCTGCTGAAAGTCTCCATGAGCCAAACACTGTATGGAATATTTCCTAGATAGAAATACAGTATGTAGTCCTCAATATGGGAAACTAACAGCGCTGACATTAACATCTACTTTTCTAAAAAACAGAATAAAGAGCGGGAAAAAATAATATGAACAAAATCTAAAATACAACTCTGATATTTTAAGGTATATCTGACATATACATGGTGCCTGATAAAGAGACTTAGAGATGAGGGAACTATTGGAAAATTCGATTAGGCTGCTTCGCCAAATTTCACAAAGCGCATTTCTTTGTAAGTAGTGAGTAAAATGACAGGAACCTGTGATTGCGCCCTTTCCACCATCTGCCACCGCCATCTTGCTTGAAGATCTGGCGTGAAATCTTGCATGGCCTAAGATGACGTTATCACACTGGCCATTGTGGTGACGTCATATGTCACCACGCACGGGATTTCGCCCGAGATCTGCAAGCAAGATGGCGGCTGCCGGCAAATGGATCTGGTATGTATGATTTCTTTTTTTTCTTTTTTTTTGCATTATTTCAGGTTAAATCGGTTAGTTACTACGAAGGACGAGGAAATTCGGCTTTGCGGCGAATCAAATTCGGATCAAAGTCTACTTTGTGGACTTCAATTCGCTCAACACTAAAAGAAACCCAATAGAGACTCATATATAAGATGTGGGAATCGGTTCCTCCTGTGTAAGGGCCTCTACACATATGTCCGGCTATATGGTTCAGGTCCCCTCCAGTATGAAGCAGAAAAAAACGGAGGGGACCTGAAGCTAGAATCGATCCCAGAGTTTTCTAGGGGATTGTTCTCATACATGCAGGGATCAGTTGTGATGCTGGATGTCAAATAGCACCAGATGGAAAAATGTTGCATGCTTGGTTTTTCTGTCCGGCGCTATCAGTGTATAGATGCCGGATCTGTGCACTGGCCAGGCACAACTGATATATGTGAAGTGGGCTTAAAACTGATTTTTGTATGGGTGCCCGGGACACACAGGTGGTGCACAAGGTCAGATTGACTAGAGGATCCTCTATGCTCTGACACAGTGGTCCAGCAGAAGACAAGCCCATCTCGAGGTGACTTTGGACAGTAGGATTTGTTTCTGATGGGATGATTCTCAAATAACCTTTCAGGTGTTCTTGATGATATTTCCTTTATTACAGTGATAACTACAAAGATTATGATTATGCATCTAATCATAGACATAGACATCAACTGTATAGATGGAGGGTGGGACCTCAGAATCATTTCTTTTTGTGGGCCCAAGGAACTCCAGTCTACCTGGCGGTGCAGGTCTTTAACTTCCTGTAGGACCTGGGCTTTACAGTCTCATCCATAGGAATGCAGCATACATACAGTGTTCCCTCAAGTGGGGCTGGTAGGTTTTAAAGACCTCTCACATTAAAGGGGTTGTCCAGGATTAGAAAAATATGTCTGCTTGCTTCCAAAAACAGCACTGCACCTGTCCACGGGTTGTGTGTGTTTTATTGTCGCTAAGCTACATTCACTTCAGTGGAGCTGACTAAACCTATGGACAGGTTCCATTTCTATAAAAATCTGTAGGGTACTGAACTGAGAAGGCTGTATGTGAATACGTCCGTTGTATGTGAATGCGTCCATATACACACCCCTTGTGTCTATTTCTTTAAAGGGGTTCTCTGAGTCACTAAGAAATTTTTCTTTCAAACAGCACAAAAAAAACAAAAATCCCAATATACTTACCTTTCAAATCTGTAGTCACTACCTTGTCACTGTCCCCTGTGGGATCTATTTGCTGGCCGCTGTGGTGACATGTTGTTCATAATGATCTCCCAGCAGCAGCCAGAAATTGGCTTCTTTGGTCTGTCAGGGCATGTTGGGAGTTGTAGTTTCACGGCAGCTGTAGAGCCACAGGTTAGAGACCACGGCTGGAGATGGTAAACTCATATCTCTTCTGTATCATGTTGGTGCCATATCTGAGCAGGGACAGTTCTACTACATGGATACAACGCTTTACCGTTACTTTGTAGCACCGTGTCTGGCATCATACTGGTGCTGGAGAGGTGAATAGTTATATATTCCCTGCTATACAATGGCACATATCATTATAAAACAGTTTGCAGGGATATCGTACATTGTCCTACAGTAATGTTATCTTGACTTGTGGTGGGGAGAGATTAATCGCTGTTGAACTAAAATCAAAACCAACCAACACAGTATTAGAGAAGTCAATTGTTCATATATAGAAAGCTTTCTAAAGCTTGTCATTCACACTGAGCCACCTTGCCACTCCATTCATTTTCTATGGCAGATAGCAGAATACAGCACTCGCATAGAGAATGAATGGGGCATGCCTCAACCTGCTGCTCCATCAGATCCGGGGAACGGGATCCCCATTCTCGGGATCAGTGGGGTCCCAGCATTCAGACCTTCAGCGACTAGTTAGCTATCCCCTATCCTGTGGATAGAAGATAACTTGCAAACTTGGCACAACTCCATTAATGTCGGCTGAATCCACTGACCAACTATATATGTATATGCGGACCTCCCACCGTTACCTCGACAGAGAAGGATTGGGAAGTTGGATTTTGACTAGGGGTATACACAGATATCAAAGCAAATGAGAAAACTTAGTATATGAATTTATGTTTTTTTTAAGTAAAGGAGTTTTATGTCATAGAAAAATTGCAAGATTCTACCTTACCCACTTTACTAAACTTCTGCGTCCCATTTTTTAAAAATTTTCAGGCGATTATCTTTTTTAGGAGCTCAGTACTTGTGGCATGAGGTGACGGTTTGATTGGTACCATTTTGGGGCACATATGGCTTTTTAATCACTTGGTATTATACTTTTTGTGATGTAAGGTGATAAAAAATGGCTTACTTGGCACAGTTTTTATTTATTTTATTTTTTTACGGAGTTTACCAGATGAGTTAGATCATGCAATATTATTATACAGCAAGTTGTTATGGATGCGGCGATATTTATGTTTTTTTTTATATATTTTGGTTTTACACAATAAAAGCATTGTGAAACAATAAAAATGATGTTTTTGTGTCTCCGTTTTCTTAAAGCCATATCTTTTTTATTTTTAAGCTAATTGTCTTCTTGTGGGATGAGATGACCGTTTGATTGGTATTATTTTGGGGTACATATGGCTTTTTGATTGCTTGGTATTACGTTTTTTGGCACAGTTTTTATTTTATTTTTTTACGATGTTGACCAGACGGGTGCATCATGTGTTATTTTTATAGAGCAGGTTGTTATGGACACGCGATACCTAATATGTCTGTGCAGTGGCGTACCGCCCATAGAGGCAGACCACGCCACTGCTATGGGGCCCGCAGCACAGGGGGGCCCGGAGCGCACGGGAGGCCCCGCCCCCTACTCTGCATCATTAAGATGTGTCCTGTCCCTGCGCTCCGGGCCTCTCCTGGCCCCCTCACCTCTGCTCACCGCCTCAACCCGGACGTTCCTGTGCGCTCCCACTTGCCCCGCCTCCTCCCTCATGCCGCCGGCTGCTACTGGACTCTTTTGCAGCGCGGCTGCAAGAGGAGAAAGAAGACCAAGGCCCAGGCCCCTCCAGAGTGGCGTCAGGACAATGGACAAGTAAATGTAAGTTTTTATGTGTTATGTGTATGTATGTGTGTGTGTGTGTATGTATGTGTATGCATGTGTGGGTATATGCATATACTGTGCCAGACAATATACATTATACCTCTACTGTGTATTACTTGTATATTGTACAGCGTGGCGAAGGGTTATATTGTCCGGCATGGTGTAACCGCCATGCATTTGTTGTACAGTATATATTGTAATCCCTGTACCATGCATACAATGTACAGTATAATCCATACACCATACTGTATAATATACAGTATAATCATATCCATACTGTATAATATAAAGTATAATCCGTACACCATGCTGTATAATATACAGTATAAATCCATACACCTGTATAATATACAGTATAATCCGTACACCATGCTGTATAGTATACAGTATAATCCCTACATGCTGTATAATGTACATATACATGTGTATACAATGTACTGTATAATATACAGTATAATCCGTACACCATGCTGTATAATATACAGTATAATCCATACACCATACTGTATATATACACAGTATAATTACATGCTGTATAATATACAGTATATATGCATCTGTATATATACAGTATAATACACCATGCTGTATAATATATAATCCGTACACATGCTGTATATATACAGTATACCATGCTGTTATATATACAGTATATCCGTACCCCATGCTGTATAATATACATGCTGTATAAATACAGTATATCCGTACAATCCATATATAATATACAGTATATCATACGATGTATAATCCATGCTGTATATAATATATACAGTATATACCATCCCTGTACACATGCTGTACATATGTACAGTATAATAACCATGCTGTATATATACAGTATAATACACCATGTATAATATACAGTACAATCCCATACTGTATAATATTACAGTATAATCCGTACACCATGCCTGTATAATATATACAATAATCCTACACCATGCTGTATAATATACAGTGTAATTACACCATGCTGTATACATATATACTGTATATATACAGTTATAATCCCTACATACTGTATAATATACAGTATAATCCGTACTACCATGCTGTTAATATACAGTATAATCCCTACACCATGCTGTATAATATACAGTATAATCCCTACACCATGCTGTGTATAATATACAGTATAATCCCTACACCATGCTGTATGTATACAGTATAATACACCATGCGTTAATATACAGTATAATCCGTACACCATGCTGTATAATATACAGTATAATCCGTTACACCATGCTGTATAATATACAGTGTAATACCATTGCTTAATATACAGTATATCCGTACACACCATGCTGTATAATATACAGTATAATCCCTACACCATGCTGTATAATATACAGTATAATCCGTACACCATGCTGTATATATACAGTATAATCCTACACCATGCTGTATAATATACAGTATAATCCGCTACACCATGCTGCTATAATATACAGTATAATCCGTACGTACACATGCTGTATAGTATACAGTATAATCCCGTATAATATACACCATGCTGTATACTATATACAGTATAATCCGTACACCATGCTGTATAATTATACCAGTATAATCCGTACACCATGCTGTATAGTATAATATACTGTACACCATGCTGTATAAGTAATTACAGTATTAATCCCTACACCATGCTGTATAATATACAGTATAATCCGTACACCATGCTGTATAATATACAGTATAATCCATACACCATGCTGTATAATATACAGTATAATCCGTACACCATGCTGTATAATATACTGTATAATCCCTACACCATGCTGTATAATATACAATATAATCCCTACACCATGCTGTATAATATACAGTATAATCCCTACACCATGCTGTATAATATACAGTATAATCCATCCTTGTGGCTGCCCCCATTCAGTATAGTGTCTCCTTAATTTAAAAAATAAATAAATAAATCAGTAGCTTATGTATACATTTCTTTATTGGCAAATGGGGGTGTGGCATGGGAGGAGCCAGGGCAGCATGTGGGATGGGCCGGGGTAGTGGGCAGGGTTAGGGGCCCCATTCAGATTCTTGCTATGGGGCCCAATGATTTCTATGTACGCCCCTGTTTCTGTGTTTTTCTATTTTTTATGGAAAGGGGAATTTATATATTTTTTTTTTAACTTGAAACTTACATTTTTCTATTGTTAAAAACACTTTTATTTCTCCAATGGATCAGGAGAGGGAGCGCGAACCTCCCATACGAGGGTTAATCCACCGGCGGCGGCGTTATCACTGATGCTGGTGGATGTAGCAGGGGTCCGGCTGCTGTCACTGATCCCGGCACCGCATGTGGGGTAGGGGACAGACCACAGGATAATAAAGCTCGTCCTGGGGCGCAAAGTAACGGCCATTTAGGATAAGCGTTCTTTTCCTTGTGTTCTTAAGGTGTTAAAGGCCCTGTTCAGGCTCTGAACAAATAATTAGGGACTGTAGGAAATGCTGTGTGAGAAAAAAAACAAACCCTGCTCACCTGCCCTGGTTGGCCCGGTTTCTGCAGCACATCTCTGCCCTCACCGCTTCCAGTCCGAGCCAGGCGAGGAGGGCAATGTGCCAACTCCCCGCACATAACCTCTCCTAGCCCATCACTGACCTCCGAGGTGACATGTGCAGGCACAGCCTGTGACCACTGCGACTGTTGGTTTGTTGGCAGTGGTCATGTGCAGGGAGTTGGCACGTCACACTTCGGGCCAGGCAGGGTCCGGAAGCAGCAGGAACAGAGACATGCTGGTATGGCTGGAGCACGTGAGTGGTGTTTTTTTTCACTATATGCCCAGCCATCCTTAATTTTTTTCTTCAGGCCTGGACTCCTTTAAAGGGGTTATCTCATTTCAGCACGTGGCATTTATCATGTAGACAAAGTTAATACAAGCCGCTTACTAATGTATTGTTATTATCCATATTGCTTCCTTTGCCTGCTGGATAAATTTTTCTATTACATTACACATTGCTCGTTTCCATGGTTACAGACCACCCTGCAATCTATCAGTGGTGGTCGTGCTTGCACAATATAGGAAAAAGCACTAGCATATGTGAGCATCCATGATCCCGGCCACCAGAGAGGCTGAGGCTTTTTCCTATAGTATGCAAGCACAGCCACTGCTGGATTGCAGGGTGGTCTGTAACCATGGAAACGAGCAGTGTATAATGCGATGGAAAAATGAATCCAGCCAGCAAAGGAAGCAATATGGATAATAATAATACATTAGTAAGTGGCTTGTATTAAATTTCTCTACATGATAAATGGCACTTACTAAAGTGAGACAACCCCTTTAATTATTCATTTGTTTGTTTGAGGAAGTGCGTTGTAAATTGAAACTACTATAATTTAAAGGGATTATCCAAGACCTAAGAAAGACCTCCCAGAGTGGCCAACCCGTGGGGAAGATCATACTTACCTGGTCCCCACTGTTGGGTTCGGTCTCTGTTGCTCCCCGGCCGGCTCTTCTTCTCCCTGCAGTGTTGAGATCAAAATCCATTGACAGGGGGACACGTGGCCGCTGCAGCCATTCACTCTGTGATTGGCTGCAGCAGTGATCTGCTCATCTTGAGTCACGACAACTGGTCACATGATGCAAGGGGAGCAGGACACCACTGCGGCTTGCTTTTGGCTGCAGCAGTCACATGTCGTTACATGACTGGTTGTCATGACGCAATGGCTGGTCACTGTTGCAGCGGTCATGTGTCCCCCTGTTGGCGGATTTTGATCTTCAGAGACTGAACCTAAAGGTGGGGACCAGGTACGTATGATGACTACTGCAGGTTGACCACTGTGGGAGATCTCTATTAGCCTTGGATACCCCATTAAGATCATAACTCTACGGAGAACTAGTAACTGGTTCCATAGCCATAAAATATCATCCCAATATAAGAGGAAAATAAGAATTAAAGAGAAATAAGCAGATAATGGCAGATCAAGCAAGTCCATAATCTTAGGTATGTACAAGTCAGAAATAATGGAGGCGTCTCCTCTATCCCCATTTCAGTCTGAGCAGAGAGAAGTTACAAATGATGGGGCAGATTTACTAATCCCTTCTAAAATGTGGACAGCGTAAGCCAGTCTAAAGATGCCCCAAGTTTATTAGAGGGGCTCAGGCAGGATGATAACTTGGGTACACGGCCCGACTTCTTTGTCTCACTTTATACCAGCTGACTGCCAAAATTGTGTGCCAAAAAGTTAGTGCAAAATGTTGGACATTAATCTGTGCCCCCTTCTGCTAAACCTCGTCACCTCTGGCATGGGATTTTCAGTGGATTATTCTTTCTTTGGCAAGATGTGCCCGATCTTGGCTCAGAATAGGCTAGAATTCAGGTGCAGTCACAATAAAGGGGTGGCCGATTTGGGTATTTTGATGCCATAAAGAGGGAGATCACTCTATGACCCAGAATGGAGAGTTGCTCTATACAAGCAGCATCTGGAAGATTTAGACAACTCAGCCCTATAACCATGGCACTACAGGGAAATTGAAAATGTACAGTATTGTCAACTATCCCCTACAGCTAATTACAGGGGTCACAGTTCATCTTATTTTCAAGGAACCCTTCTAACAATCAAGAAATGTTGTAGGAACCCCTCAAACAGCTTATCCAAGTGGGACTGTGTAATGCTTGGTTGCCACACATGCCAAATTGCAAATCTCTAGGGCAAGCTTGGACAGATATTGCACTACCAAGGAATTTTTTGAGATTTCAGCTCTGAAGAATGCAGAATAATGAATGCTGCTCTGAACTATAAGGGTGCGGCCACACTGTCAGGTTTCTGAATGCAGTTTTGGAAGCCAAAACCAGGAGTGGATCATAAAAGTAGAGAAAGTATAAAGGACAGATATGACGTCTCATTTCTTAATTCACTCTGGGTTTTTTCATCAAGAATCCTGACTTTATGGCTGCACCCTAATACAGGCTGTAACTCAGGAGCATTATAGTAAATTCTATGTACGTGTCTGTGCAAAAAGGTGGATATATGTATCCCGGAACCACACATGCAGTTTTTAGCTAAAGCCACAAATAGATCCAAAACAAAGGGAAGTTTAAGGGAAAAACTAGTACTTCTCCTCTCCTTTGGATACACTCCTGTGTTTGTAAAAAAAAAAAAAAAACTGCCACAAAAATGGCATGTATGATTCCAGCCATATAGAAATATAGGGAAATCTGCCTGGAATCCCATACCTATTAATGCCATTAACCTATTCAGGCGATCCTCTGAGGTAGAGTACGTGCAGCTAAAGTTCTCCGGTTTCGCCCTGTTTTCGGTCATCATAGGGTTGCCTAGACACACCCTCATGTCGCACACCGGAATTGGTTACCAAGAACATTTATTGTTAGCATGGGGTTGAGCATTATGGAGAAATATGGTGGTAACACTCATCATCCGCTTTTCTTTCAGTCTATGATAGCACTGGCTGAGTGCACACCCACCAAATGTGCTGCACTCGATTCCGGTAGTAATGGCGGATGACGTCCGAAACAATGTGCTCCGACCGGCTCTAGAAATACCCTTCAAACAACTTCCTGAAGACGACTGTACAGATGAACCGACAGACACACAGCTTTTCTTCAGGGACCTTGGACTGAACTCCGTTAAGAACAAATAGCAGTTTGCGGCAATGTTATTTCCCCCAGATAAAGCTCTATTTTTACACCCGTGTTTCACCTAGGAAAAGTCACACATACGACTCCCCGGCTTGGCCCCTCCACCCACTCCCTCCTTTAAAGGCTCGTCAAGTCTTGACAGGGCCAGATAAAACGTACAGATTCAGAAGCATTGGAAACGGAATTGATGTAGATTACAGGTAATGTAAAGAGAATTCGCAAACAGAACGCAGTGATGCAATTCCTTTGAAACACAGAACGACACTACACACAGGTTGTGAAAAGGCTCAATAATCATAATAAATCCTCATCTTGAACAAAAAATCTACACTTGTCTTTTTACATCAGGGGATGTATTAGATCAGTGAATGTATATGATCTTTTCTTTTGCAAAGAAAAGCTTGTGCAGCGAGCCCCTAAGGAGCCGGTGCAGAGGATGGGAGTGATAGTGGCCCTGATGAGGTGTTGAGTCATGGTGTACTCCCTCAGGTTATTGCTCCCAGGGTATCGGTGCTGTGGAAAGAGTTGAGAAATAGCTTGAAGTCCTTTTATTAAGTGTAAAAATTACCAGTGATACATCTGTTAGCAGCGGATTCAATGTGCAGTTTCTGGCACCATTCGAGGAGGTATGGTGAACGGTTGGATCAGAGGCGTAGCTAGAGGTTCAGCACAGGGGGGGCGAAACATACTTGAGTGGGCCCCCCACTTGGCTTCCCAAACGCACGTTTCCAACTTCACAGGCACATACTACTAGTTGTGGTTATAATATTGTATTAGAAAGATTACTATATAAACTGCTAGATCATCTATGCTGCTAAGTACAGTACAATAGACTTTCTACATACCCTACTCTAAATACTCTACCACATAATGCAGTAAAATATAGGAGTAATAGGAGTAAAAAACAAGAGGACTCCTATGTTAAAGGAAACCTGTCCACAGTTTTTACATCACTAAACTAACAGTCCCTGCCCCCATCAGACCTCAGATCATCAGAATGTGCCCCCCATCAGACCTCAGATCAGTGTATTGTGCCCCACCAGACCTCAGATCAGCGTATTGTGCCCCATCAGACCTCAGATCAGCAGAATATGCCCCCCATCAGACCTCACATCAGCCTACTGTGCCCCCATCAGACCTCAGATCAGCGTATTGTGCCCAATCAGACCTCAGATCAGCGTACTGTGCCCCCATCAGACCTCAGATCAGCAGAATGTGCCCCCATCAGACCTCACATCAGCCTACTGTGCCCCCATCAGACCTCAGATCAGCGTATTGTGCCCCCCACCAGACCTCAGATCAGCGTATTGTGCCCCCATAAGACCTCAGATCAGCGTATTGTGCCCCCCATCAGACCTCACATCAGCGTATTGTGCCCCCATCAGACCTCAGATCAGCTTAATGTGCTCCCATCAGACCTCAGATCAGCGTATTGTGCCCCCATCAGACCTCATATCAGCAGACTGTGCCCCCATCAGACCTCATATCAGCCTACTGTGCCCCTATCAGACCTCAGATCAGCGTATTGTGCCCCCATCAGACCTCAGATCAGCAGACTGTGCCCCCATCAGACCTCATATCAGCAGACTGTGCCCCCATCAGACCTCATATCAGCAGACTGTGCCCCCATCAGACCTCATATCAGCAGACTGTGCCCCCATCAGACCTCATATCAGCCTACTGTGCCTCTATCAGACCTCAGATCAGCATATTGTGCCCCCATCAGACCTCATATCAGCAGACTGTGCCCCCATCAGACCTCACATCAGCCTACTGTGCCCCATCAGACCTCAGATCAGCTTAATGTGCTCCATCAGACCTCAGATCAGCGTATTGTGCCCCATCAGACCTCATATCAGCAGACTGTGCCCCCATCAGACCTCATATCAGCCTACTGTGCCCCTATCAGACCTCAGATCAGCGTATTGTGCCCCCATCAGACCTCAGATCAGCAGACTGTGCCCCCATCAGACCTCATATCAGCAGACTGTGCCCCATCAGACCTCATATCAGCCTACTGTGCCCCCATCAGACCTCAGATCAGCATATGTGCCCCATCAGACCTCAGATCAGCATATTGTGCCCCCATCAGACCTCATATCAGCAGACTGTGCCCCCATCAGACCTCATATCAGCCTACTGTGCCCCTATCAGACCTCAGATCAGCGTATTGTGCCCCCATCAGACCTCAGATCAGCAGACTGTGCCCCCATCAGACCTCATATCAGCAGACTGTGCCCCCATCAGACCTCATATCAGCCTACTGTGCCCCTATCAGACCTCAGATCAGCTTAATGTGCTCCCATCAGACCTCAGATCAGCGTATTGTGCCCCCATCAGACCTCATATCAGCAGACTGTGCCCCCATCAGACCTCATATCAGCCTACTGTGCCCCTATCAGACCTCAGATCAGCGTATTGTGCCCCCATCAGACCTCAGATCAGCAGACTGTGCCCCCATCAGACCTCATATCAGCAGACTGTGCCCCATCAGACCTCATATCAGCAGACTGTGCCCCCATCAGACCTCATATCAGCCTACTGTGCCTCTATCAGACCTCATATCAGCCTACTGTGCCCCTATCAGACCTCAGATCAGCGTATTGTGCCCCCATCAGACCTCAGATCAGCAGACTGTGCCCCCATCAGACCTCATATCAGCAGACTGTGCCCCCATCAGACCTCATATCAGCCTACTGTGCCCCTATGAGACCTCAGATCAGCATATTGTGCCCCCATCAGACCTCAGATCAGCATATTGTGCCCCCATCAGACCTCATATCAGCAGACTGTGCCCCCATCAGACCTCATATCAGCCTACTGTGCCCCTATCAGACCTCAGATCAGCGTATTGTGCCCCCATCAGACCTCAGATCAGCAGACTGTGCTCCCATCAGACCTCATATCAGCAGACTGTGCCCCCCATCAGACCTCATATCAGCCTACTGTGCCCCTATGAGACCTCAGATCAGCATATTGTGCCCCCATCAGACCTCAGATCAGCATATTGTGCCCCCATCAGACCTCATATCAGCAGACTGTGCCCCCCATCAGACCTCATATCAGCAGGACTGTGCCCCCATCAGACCTCATATCAGCCTACTGTGCCCCTATGAGACCTCAGATCAGCATATTGTGCCCCCATCAGACCTCAGATCAGCATATTGTGCCCCCATCAGACCTCATATCAGCAGACTGTGCCCCCCATCAGACCTCATATCAGCCTACTGTGCCCCTATCAGACCTCAGATCAGCGTATTGTGCCCCCATCAGACCTCAGATCAGCAGACTGTGCCCCCATCAGACCTCATATCAGCAGACTGTGCCCCATCAGACCTCAGATCAGCAGACTGTGCCCCCATCAGGACCTCAGATCAGCAGACTGTGCCCCCATCAGACCTCATATCAGCCTACTGTGCCCCTATCAGACCTCAGATCAGCCCACCCAGCCACATAGGATTAAAATAAAAAACTTTACTTACCTGTTCTGCGCTGCGGCTGCCCTCCGGTCCGCGCTCCGCTCTCTTCCCTGGCCCGCGCACACTATGACCTGACGCTGCGTGCAGCGTCAGGTCATAGTGCGCGCCGCCAGGGAAGAGAGCAGAGCGCGGACCGGAGGGCAGCCGCAGCGCAGAACAGGTAAGTAAAGTTTTTTATTTTAATCCTATGTGGCTGGGTGGGCTGATCTGAGGTCTGATGGGGGTCCCTAAATACAAGTGAGCGCTTCCATAATGGAAGCGCTCACTTGTATTCGCCTGATAGAAGGCAAGGTCATCCTTGCTGGGGCCCCCCTGAGTCACTGGGCCCGGAGCCGTCGCCCCCCTGCCCCCCCGGTAGCTACGCCACTGGGTTGGATGAATATGCATTGGCACTTGTGGGTATAGGTGTCCACTGTAAGTTCCAGACTTGAGTTTTATCTGGGCTAGTGGTGGTATAGGTGATAGGTGTCTGAGCCATAGTATCACGCTCTGGTGTGGAGGGTATAGCCACACCAAGCGTAAGAGGGAAGGGAAAAGGATCAAACAAGGGAAATGGTCACCTCCTGCAGGAAACCCTGAAACTAGGCCCTGACTGACTACCAGTATGAACAGGCCTTAGTGGTAAGAGAGTTCATACACAGGAACCTAATAACACCTGGCCCTAGAGAACCCTGCCACTAGTGACAGGGGAAGGAGTCAACCCGTTCCTCCAAAAGGACGGACGAACAGGAGACTCCAGAAGGCAAAACCACAACAGGGAAAAGTAGGATAAACACAAAAGGGAAAATTACACTTATCTTAATGCAGATATTGCAGCAACCGGATCCCAGCCGAGATCCACACCACACACAACAAAGTCAGCAGAAAGTGAAAACCGCAAGGGATACTGGGAGAGGAAGGGATAAATAGGGGAAAGACAATCACCACACCCGCAACAGCTGAGGGGAAGGGGTGTGGTAAACAGCAACCAAACCAAGAGGAAAACATGTCAAATTATGTCACTTTTGAAAGTCTAGCCCATCGCCTGCAACCTGATGCAGGCACGTTCGTGACACATAGTCCCTCACCTGGCAGCAGGTTTGTCAAGTTGTGTTTCGCTGATCACTCTGCTGTCTTGTTTCTCAAGTGCTTTCTTGAAGCTGTACTGTCTGGACTGTTGGCCTCACAGGGGAATGATATATTATTCCCAGGAGCAGGAGCTCAGCCATATGCCCCATCTCTTTTCTGTAGCTACACTGTCCCTCCTGGGAGGAAGTGGAACCAGCCCATTCAAACCTACAAGGAAGGAACAGGGTGGTTAGCGCTGTTCTTGTCAACCTTTGCCAACCATACCTTCCTCTTACTGGAACAAACGGCCTCTACAATGAAAATAGATAACATTACAAATATTTTTAGAACCCCCAGGTCTTTGGTACTGCACTTGTATCACATTCATCATCAATAGGCTTACATAGTAACATAGTTTATAAGGCTGAAAAAAGACATCTGTCCATCCAGTTCAGCCTTTTATCTTGAAAGTTGATCCAGAGGAAGATAGAGGTAGAAGCCAATTGTCCCCACTTTAGGGTAAAAAAAAATCAGAATAACTCCCTGGATCAACGACCCATCTCTAGTAACTATAACCTGTAATATTATTACCCTCCAAAAATACATCCAGGCCTCTCTTGAACTCTTTTAGTGAACTTACCATCACCACCTCCTCAGGCAGAGAGTTCCATAGTCTCACTGCTCTTACCGTAAAGAATCCTCTTCTATGTTTGTGTACAAACCTTCTTTCCTCCAGACGCAGAGGATGTCCCCTCGTCACAGTCACAGTCCTGGGGATAAATAGATGATGGGAGAGATCTCTGTACTGACCCCTGATATATTTATACATAGTTATTAGATCTCAGTCATCTTTTTTTCTAAAGTGAATAACCCTAATTTTGATAATCTTTCTGGGTACTGTAGTCCACCCATTCCAGTTATCACTTTAGTTGCCCTCCTCTGAACCCTCTCCAGCTCTGCTATGTCTGCCTTGTTCACAGGAGCCCAGAACTGTACACAGTACTCCATGTGTGGTCTGACTAGTGATTTGTAAAGTGGCAGGACTATGTTGTCGCACATACTCAGTTTCATCCTTCAACTACCACCAGCTACTATTAGGTTTGGATACTTTACATCCATATAATAGGTATACTAGGTATAGGCATACTATACTGGGATATTCATAATGCCTGGCTACAGTTGGGTAGTGGTATATTGTATTTACCATATAGACAGAACATTGTAAACGATATGTACAATCCAATGCATACCTCCATTGTTCCCATGCATCTAAAAGTTAAAATGTAGCAGCTTTTAAGTATTAATCAAATATCTTACTGTTTTGGGTCTACAGTTTCTATGCAGACCTATGTGTCTCCGTGGTTACAGACTACAAATAAACTCTGTGTAGTCTGGTCCTGTAGTCAAAACACATGTCTATCATGGAGAGACAAAACATGGAGCCGATATCATGCTAAAAAAATCTGGGAATCTTTATTGAATTCATATACAAGATAAAAAGTACCGTAGTAGGGAAAAAGGTTGACAGTGCAAAAAAGAAACACCATCCCTGGTCTATATTAATAAATCAGTATATAACAAATGAAGTATCAAAAAGTGACAGACAAAAAATAATGACAGACAAAAAATGGCGGGCTGCCTAATAACGTAGAGGTGCCATAAGGTATCACATCACAAACAATGTCGCAAAGAAGTTACACCCATATAATAACATACCGCATGGCACCTCCATAGATTCAGGTTGCAGCCATTACAATTCAATAGGACATACACATTTCACGTATATCCAAGTAATTAAGGTAAAAGCAGCTCACCACAAATGAAAAGAAGTCACAAACAAGACCAGAGTTGGTGTTACCCCGACGCGCGTTTCGGCGTGTCCTTCGTCCCCCATCAGTGAAAAAAAATATCTGTTAAAAATGTCCGTTTTTAATGGAAGTTTTTTTTTCACTGTTGTGTGCATGTAGCCTTACTCATCACGAAGCTGATTTTTTGGGAAAATTCATCGACACAGCCGAATCGAATTTTTAAATACTTCACTCATCACAAGTGACAGCGTCAATAATAATAATAATAATAAATAACTTGGAGACACATAGTGATGGTGCACTTCGCTGAAGACTGTGGGAACCTACTGTATGTTGAGTGTTCTGTCTCAGAATGGTGGCATCAACCATATCCATTACGGGAGGTTCAATTTTGATCTTGATGTATATTAGCTTTTCTCTAAGTTCTGAATGAGCACCGTATACGGCATAGCATGATGCATATTGCTATATTATCATTATACCTGAGATTTTCCCTCCATTACAATACTATATTGCCCTAGATAGCAGGAACTCTGAGTTAGCACTGGTTAAAAGAGGGGCTTATAGCTGGCAGATCAGTGAGCACACTCTGTAATTCCCACTAATAAAATACTTTTTCTCTATCCATTGAGTAATTAGTTTACGGCCCCTCTATGTTTGTTTATCCATAAGAGCTGCTGTTAAATGGCTTGGGAGAGCAATTGCTTAATGGCACCATTCAGAAGCCAAGCCTGCATATCATGGGGAAAAGAGAGAAAAGTGTTTCTAGCGGAAACTAATCCTACTGCTAATGGAGTTACAGAGTTTATGGTAGGGGGAGCATTCAAACATCCCTAAGATCTCAGCTTTCAAGACCCCTATGATTATGAAATTGGGAGGTTGGTATACTTAATTAAATTATAATTATATATTATACATATATTAATATATTATATATGTTTAATATATATACTATATAATATATATATATATACTATATATATAATATATACTATATATATTATATATATATATATATATATATATATATATATTCACAGTGCAAGAAATATATCTTTTTATCGAGGTTGGGGTAGAAAAGTGGCGACTGAGTACTTACCTAGCACTGACCTGGTAGAAAAGGCAGATATAATGGCTGTACTGTTGCCAAAGCTGTTGATAACAAGTCAAATATAAACTGACTGGTCATAAATGTAGAAAAAGGATAAAAAAAACTTTGTTCCTATTAATAAATGATTGCCATTGAACCATAAAGGGGTTGTTCCACAAAAAAATAATTCTACATTTTTCAAACCAACACCTGAATCCGAAGAGTTTTATAACTGCACGTAATTAAAAAAAAACTGTATAATCGTTAAGTTATTCAATAAAATGTTATCTGTATAGAGTCACCTGCTGTTTTTTGTTTCCTTATTTCTCTGTCCACCTCACTGAGGTGGTCGCACATGCTCAGTTACATCCTTCGACTACCACCAGCTACTATTAGAAGCTGTGACAGTTACAGGGAGAGCTCCACAACAGAAAGCACACACCTCTAGCGATGGAGCAATGAGTGGGGAGATCTCTGGATCCATGTGAGGTACAGGGCTGGTTCTAGCTTTGTTAGAAAGAGATTATTACTATATGATGTCTGATTTTCATTTTTGTACATATATCCTGGGGTAACCCCTCTAGGAATTGTGCAGGTGCCATAATTTTTAAAGCTATCTGCTTTCATTTTATGCTGTCAATGCATGTCATGCCTGAAGGCAGACCAAATCTTAGGCTAGAAGGTGTCCTGTGTGGTACTTTCTGTAGATGCCCCCTTATGGCTTACCACATAATGTCCAAATAACACATTGATACAAAGTATTAATAACCATACCGTACAATGCCCAAATAACACTGCTGAAAGGTGCCCAGATAACCAGACAATTGACTAAATAGCAACACTAACCAACCAATGAACTAAGTAATGTAGTTGAATTTGGTACAGGCTTGGGTGCCAATAATGAGATCAGAGCTGCAAGCTCACGGTCATCATGGCACCCCTTTCTGTTTTGATACGCCATTTTCACTCATAGAGATTGTCCAACCCATAAGTGGACTGTCTAATATTTTAGTCTATCACATTACAAGTAGACTTGCCAATTTCTCATATGGCTTCCCCATTCCCTATGATTGGTTTCCCCTCCCATGATCTCTCGGGAACCAAATGGAAACTTCTGATGTTTCCTTGCAGGTATCTATGCTTATTTGATATTGTTTTTTTATATATATATATATAGTAATGATTGTAGGAGTTTTCTCTATCCTCTCGATAGCTCATCAGTATCTGATTGGTGGAGATCCAACAACCGGGACCCCCGACGATGAGCTGTTTGAGAAGGCACCGGCCCAGTAGCGTTGCGTCCTTCTTACAGCTTTCCTTAGGCCATATGACTTCTCGTTCATTGGTCACATGATCTAGGAGGAGCCCAGTGAAGTGAATAAGGCTGAGCTGCGATACCAAACATATCGGCTATACAATGTACAGCGCTGTGTTTAGTGAGAAGATGGAGGCGCTCATAGCAGCGCCGGCGCCTTCTCAAACAGCTGATCAACGAGGGTCCCGGATGCAAGGGAGGAATGGGAACTTAAAGTGGCCCTGGAAAAAATACAAAAAGTGTTCCCATTTTGTAGTTGGGTCCAAATTGATTGAAGGCAGGGCCAGCAATACTACATTGCGGCAGATTATACCACCCCAACAGAACCAAATACCATAGTCCATCATAAAATACTGCCAGTAGCACCAAATACATCCCCAAAAACATCCACTGGATATTTGCTGAGGCCAGGTCCACTTCTCCCTCTGCAGTATGGCCCATCAGTATGGCTGTTTTTTCAAACCAATATGTGCCTCTCAAGTGACATTTGTTAACAGTACAAATATTACCTTTGCTACAACACATTAGATATGTTTTCTACCTCAGGAAACTTCAAGATACCAGCTCTGCACTTGTTGTGCTAAATAGGGGTAAATGAAGCATTAAAATGGATCCCGATTTAGAGAAATGTGCAATTAGACTAGAAGTGCAGAGTAAATATGGTACATGTGCGTATGCAAGTGTGAGAATGACAGACTGGAACAACCACCACAGTGATCTTTGTCCTGTCTGGGAGCTTTCCGCCTCCTCATATCCTTGTCACCAAGTCAACCAAGAGCAGATTATCTGTAAGGGTCAACACATTTCAACCAAACCTCTAGAAAATACCCCTTCAATAATCAATAGACTTGCTATCATAGCCTGTATTGATAGCATTGTGATCCCGGCCAGCTAATATCTAATGTTCCATTTCTCTAGTAAACAGCTCACAGAAGGTCAATTTACTGCGTCCTGACTGGGATTGCCAGGGAATCAGGTCACAGGTGGTATTTTTCCCTAAATCGGAGAAGACAAAGCAATCTACAGTTATGTTAGTGGGAATAGAGATAAAACCGCACTGCAGTACCAGGAACTGCTTCATTTAAAGGGGTTTCCTCATCTCAACAGCCCCTTGTTTGAAATAGGGAAAAGAAAAGCGCCTCCAGCTCACCCTTGGCAAAGCACTACTGTGCAGGGACAGGTCCAAACAAAACCTGCTTGAAGCAATTGCAGAGGATCCAGCACAGTTGAATAAAATTCAAGAGCCTTTATTGAAAAAATACAGATACATAGATGGCCAAGACCAGGATGGATCCTGTTTTTTAGTTATGACTAAGGATGTGATATCATCCGAAACACGTCAATACAGCTAAGTGAGTGTCGTATGTCCATCTATGTATCTGGATTTTGTCAATAAAGGTTCTTGAATTTTATTGAACTGTGCTGGATCCTCTGCAATTGCTTCAAGCTGGTTTTGGTCTTGTTTGAAATGTAGTCAGGAGGGACCTCAGCTGATTGGGACAGATTGGCTCTAAAAACCCTTGTGATCAGCTGGGGGAAGTAGCACCCTGCAGGGCGAATGTAGTGTTGCATGTTAGCAGCGTTGGATTGAAGTCACTTGGGCTCACAAGAAGAAATGATTCTGAGGACCCACCTTCTGTGTATATAGGACCTTAAATGCCCTCTTTATTAGGGGTCCGTTATTGTCAGATCTTTGGTACACTGGAAGATCCTCTGGTACTCTGGTGGCCCAGTCCGACCCTGCACATCATTCATTCAAAATGAATGACTATCTATGTAAGACATGAATGGACCTGATCCATAAAGGGAAAATACACTTGTTAATGGATCATAGAGGGGCTTCCTGTGTTAGGGATCCCTCTCTATGATGCCTTTATAGGGTCTATAAGAAGAAAAATGATTTGTATTCATCAGAAGTATTCCTCAACTCCAGTCCTCAGGGCCCACTTACCGGTCATGTTTTCAGGATTTCCTTAGTATTGAGTAGATTATATAATTAGTGTCAGTGCATCAGGACTTACCACAGGTATTCATTCTGTTGGATATTCTCAAATTATGACCGGCAGGGCCCTGAGGACTGGAGTTGAGGAACAATGTTCTACAGAATACAATCTCGAGTTATTTCTTTTGGCCTCATGTGATGTCCTGATATGGGGGTTTGATATAATGTCCTGATATAATGTCTTGGGGGTCTGATCTGAGGCTCTGATATGGAGGTCTTATCTGATAATTTGATATGGGGCTCTGATCTGAGGATCTGATATGGGGTCTGATAAAAAATATGTTTTTCTTATTTTCCTTTTTTAAAACTTTATTTTCCATTTTCAAAATGATGATTATCCCCTGCCCAATCAGGTTTAGATCTGTAGAGTTATGTTCATATTTGAAGCCTCCGCTCTTTCATAAAAATAAATGACAATATTTATTAGTGTTCAGCGTTTTATTACAAAATTTAAATCACAATTGCATCATTACAAATAATCAACAATAACTTTGTATCATACTGGGCCCTTTTCCTTTAATGAGGAGATAGACCGCACAGAACATCTCTGACTTTGGATGACCCGGCACATTTGTATTTTACATTGACACCCTTTGGTTTCACTGGGTACTATGTAATGCCTCATGTCCCCTTGATGCCAGATTCCCCTACAGAATGAAACTGACTGCTGGGCATTCCGTTAGGAGGACACCCAGTGATCGGGTCAGCAAAATGGAATTGTTTGAAGCATACTGTGGGGGAGATTTTTCAAGACTGGCATACCCACATGCCAATCTTGATCTCACTGCGCTGGCATGAGGTGCACCTAATTCATTAATAAGCAGATGCCTGTTAATAAATTAGGCACATCTCTGCCCTGTTGTGCCCCAGAAAATGAAGTCTATGCCAGATAGAGGCTGGTGAAGATTTCAGCTATAACTTCTGTTATAACTTCAGTTTCTGGTGTAAGTTATGGTAAATCTTGAAGGACAAGTGAAGCCCAAGTCCTTTTTTCACCCCTTCGAAAAGGGGCGAAAAGCTTAAAAAGTAAAACATTACAGCACACAAATGTTGTGCGCCATAATTTGAGACTTTTTACACCACAATAGTGGCATAAAGGACTTGATAAATGTCCCTCCTTGTGTTAAATGTTTCAAAAAAAATGTATTCAACAATTTCCAAAAAGTTTTAAAACGTTCTTTTAATGTTTCAAAATCTTGAGCTGATTATGTTTGATGCTTAGCTATCTACAGGTGCCCTAACACCTTCAATAGCTGTTGACCAACTACTCATCCAGCTGATAGCTATCTCTTCCTGACCCTCCCATACATATACACCCTCGGCTCAGCCGGGCATGCATATGTTCTCAAAGGGGCAAGGGGAATAAGCCACTGCCACCTCTGGTGATGGCTTCTCTTCCTTGTAGACAAAGCATCAGACATTTCTGATTGAACATGCCCAAAACTTCTATCCCCCCCAACATCATCTGTGGTGGGCACATAAGATCTGCTGGTTCAGCCGACCTTAATCATATGTGTATGGGCACCATAAGAAACAATAATTATCAAAAAATTGAACCAAAAATTGTTAGGTCTATGACCACTTAGGGAAAGTGCTCATCAGATGACTGCATGTGTATCTCTAGGAGGTGAAGGACACCATTAAGGGAGGTTCTAATGATAAAGCTCCCATGTCTTATCTTCCATTCAGATAGTCATCCATATGTGATAGGTTTATCACATCAGGTGTACAGAAGGAAGCTACTGCTGCAGGACACATGTTAGCTCAAGATGCTGCCTTTAGTCCCTAATCTTCATGATAATCAGTTCACATTCACAATGTGACCCAATGTGTTTGGCTTCCAGGTCTAATACACGACTCACCTGTGTGACATACAAAGTAGGAGACAAATATAGGGAAATGGTCACTAAGAAAGAGTGAAACAGCTGCACTTATCTTACAGAGGACACTCCCATCTGATGCCAATTGCCAAATCACATGAGCCAAGGAGCAACCAATGTGACTGTAGCACAGAGGCCATTCCCTGCAGGTAACGCTTACCTGTCAGCTAGCTGTGCAAACTTCACAGAGGAGGACTGAATCAGCTTCTTATGTTTTCCTGATACACTCACAGCCATGAACACGGATGACCAGTACTTCTCCACAGCCCACATCTACAAGGACTCTTGTGCATTTCAGAGGAACCAGGGTCAGGACTACAGCCCGAGCCCACCAGCATGTCTTTACATGGGAAGACAACAGCCTTCTGCCTATACCAACTCAATGATAAGTTTGGATCCAGGAAGCCCCCCAGATATCTCACCATACGAGGTGCCGCCTATATCAGAAGACCCAGTTGTGCCCCATCTTCACCATCATCATCACCACCATCATCATCACCCTGGGATCCCCCAGCAGCAAACAATGCCTTATCCTGAGGACACAGAAGCTGGACTCTTAGACGAACGGAACAGAACCATTTTACCTTTCCCATGGATGAAATCCACCAAATCACACACCTGGAAGGGACAGTGGACAGGTGAGTGCCAGGATAGCTCATGTACACTTTACAGTAGAGTTGTCAGACGAGATAACCGGTCAGGTATAGAGTGGTGGGTTACAGGAAATAATGAAATCTAAAATCCACATTACTGTACAGCAATACCGTACACCTACGGTATGTTATAACACGGTGGAGTCAAAAATATTTTGTAAAACTAGACATCTTCATAATTAGAGAAAGTGTACTATCCACACCCTGGGCTTCTTTTGCACACACACACACATACAGTACAATACATGCCTACGTATAAAACATACATACAAACATATAGCACGTACGCACATACAAACATACAACACATAACTATAGAACATGTACAATAAGTGTACAAAACACACACACATACAGTACAATACATGCCTACGTATAAAACATACATACAAACATATAGCACGTACGCACATACAAACACAAACATACAACACATAACTATAGAACATGTACAATAAGTGTACAAAACACACACACATACAGTACAATACATGCCTACATATAAAACATACATACAAACATACAGCATATACACACATACAAACATACAACATATAACCAGCAAATAAAGGGTGGTGGACCCGCTTTATTCACCCCAAACGCAACGTTTCAGCCTAGCACCATGAAGCCTTTCTCAAAAAATGTATATCTAGAGGTGTAACAAAAGCCACAGCAGCCATACCACTAGCTGGGGGGCCCAGTATAAAGCATAAAGGACATATATACACACACAGGCTAGTCTACAATATATACACACAAGCCTACAGAACAGACATACCACATATATACAAGTATATAATATATACATATAAAACATAGCTACACAAACATACGCACATATAAAAGTGTACTATTTCGTGCAGTATATCAAAGCATAAGGAGCAGGCATATATTCACACAAATTGCAGTATGCAATATATACAAACTATGCAATGCACTTAAACAATATATATATTATATATATATATATATATATATATATATATATATATGAGAAGAAGCAGCACAGTGAAAAAAAGAAAACATAAATATTGGTCCAAAATAAAGGGGTCCAACTCACGATCCCGAAAATCCAGAGAAAAGCACAGGAAGAGCAGTACTCCAATAGAAATTCATAGGTGTTTTATTCACCCAAAGTCCACAATGCATGGATTTACATTGGAGTTCTGCTCTTCCACTGCTTTATTATATAGATATATCGAGTAAACACAGATATAAAGTACATACATATTTACATACACGTTTGATTTGTAAGCTCCATGTATGTGTTGTATATTTATATGTATTGCACACATACATATAATTCTATACAGTAGATACACATGTATACACATCTATACAGAACAAACATACATACACAGATCTATACAGTACATATACATACCTACACATACATACACACATCTATACTGTACATACACATACATACACATCTATACAGTACACACACATACATACACACATCTATACAGTACATATACATACATACACACATCTATACAGTACATATACATACACACATCTATACAGTACATACACATACATACACATCTATACAGTACATATACATACCTACACAGATCTATACAGTACATACACATACATACATCTATACAGTACATATACATACATACACAGATCTATACTGTACATACACACATCTATACTGTACATACACATACATACACATCTATACAGTACACACACATACATACACACTTCTATACTGTACATACACATACATACACATCTATACAGTACACACACATACACACATCTATACTGTACATACATATACATACACATCTATACAGTACACACACATACATACACACACACATCTATACAGTACATATACATACATACACACATCTATACAGTACATATGCATACACACATCTATACAGTACATACACATACATACACATCTATACAGTACATATACATACCTACACAGATCTATACAGTACATACACATACATACACACATCTATACAGTACATATACATACATACACAGATCTATACAGTACATACACATACATACACACATCTATACAGTACATATACATACATACACACATCTATACAGTACATACACATACATACACACATCTATACAGTACATATACATACATACACAGATCTATACAGTACATACACATACATACACATCTATACAGTATATACATGCACATCTACACAGTACATACACGTACATAATCACATCTATAAAGTACATACACATAGATAATCACATCTATACAGTTCATACACTTACATACACACATCTATACAGTACATATACATACATACATTATGCACTACATACATACTCATCTATATAGTGCATACACAAACATCTATAAAGTACATACATACTCATCTATAGAGTACACACACATCTATACAGTACATACACATACATACACATCTATACAGTACATACACATACATACACACATCTATACAGTACATACATATACATATACACAACTATACAGTACATACACATCTATACAGTACATACACATGCATACACATCTATACAGTACATACGCATACATATACACATCTATACAGTACATACATACTCATCTATAAAGTGCATATACACACATCTATACAGTACATACATATACATACACATCTATAAAGTACATACACATACATATACACAACTATACAGTACATACACATCTATACAGTACATACACATACACATCTATACAGTACATACATACTCGTCTATAAAGTGCATATACACACATCTATACAGTACATACATATACATACACATCTATAAAGTACATACACATACATATACACAACTGTACAGTACATACACATCTATACAGTACATACACATACATACACATCTATACAGTACATACACATACATATACACAACTGTACAGTACATACTCATCTATACAGTACATACACATACATATACATCTAGACAGTACATACACATACATACATATCTATACAGTACATACATACACTTATGTACACTACATACATACTCATCTATATAGTACATACACGCACACACATCTATACTGTACATACACATCTATACTGTACATACACATACATACACATCTACACAGTACATATACATACATATACACAACTATACAGTACATACACATCTATACAGTACATATACATATACACATCCATACAGTACATATACATACACACACATCTATACAGTACACACACACAGTTTATACACACATCTATACAGTACATACACATACATATACAAAACTATATAGTACATACACATTTATACAGTACATACACATTTATACAGTACATACACATCTATACAGTACATACACACCTCCATACAGTACATATACAAACACACACATCTATACAGTACATACACATACATATACAAAACTATACAGTACATACACATCTATACAGTACATACACATACAAAACTATATAGTACATACACATCTATACAGTACATACACACCTCAATACAGTACATACACACATCTATACAGTACATACACACATCTATACAGTATATACTATACACTTATACACGCATCTATATAGTATATACACACACATCTATACAGTGCATACACATACCCACATCTATGCAGTACACACAGTCATCATTAGTCATTTTCCCAGGTATGGACACAGCAACCAGTGCACTTTCGGGCAATGCTCGCAGTGGTGGACAGATATTGGAACAGACCCTCTCTATACAGAGGATTCAGCTACAGAACAATATTGCTCTATCTCAATGTACAATGTTATCACAGGACCCATTATACACTTTTTGTCACACCTGCAAAGCAAATATTTTTTTAATCACACTGTTCAAACATAGTGTTGAAAATGTATATTCTAGTAATTTTCCTGTCAGATATGTAATATATCCCCTGCCCTACAGCCTTGTCTACACAACACGTACAGTATGCCAGGCCTGTGGTGCAATGGGGATTAGCAACTCGATGTTACATTCACTAACATACAAACATACAGAAAACACAGTACATATCGTACATTATATAGCTCGCTTAAACATTGCTGGACTGATATGATGGAGTAATTCTGGAAAAAGTACACGAGTGTTAGATTATTAGACTTACAATAAAGACACACAATAAATAAATAAATGAATAAATAAATAAATAAATTTATATATTCCTCTAAATTCCTTAAAAAAAATGAGAATTGCTAACATATCAGAATTTATATTTCAACACTTTGAACCTCACAGGGTAGCTTTTACTGCATGTATGATTTACATTTTTATCTATACAATGTTTGTTAGATTTTTTTCTCTGTTGCGTTGACAGAACAGAATTCTTTCCGGGTGCCAAGTCCTCGTTTTCTATTGATTAATTGATTTTCTGATTAAAAAAATTTCAGAAGCATATTTCTTTGTTAATTTATTAATGAATTAATGGTTTCATTATATAACAATTAACAAAGATAAATGATAATTTTGTCGTTAAAGTCAGTAAGTATCATGAGGCCTATTCAGAAGGCGTCACGTGCCATCCTAACTTTATTTACCATGGAAGAAACCATACGACATTCTCTAATTAATATTATGTTACTTAGGTTATAAGACATACACATGATAAGGACAATATCATCGATTTGAGCCGTGTAGTTGAAGGCTATAGTGAGTAATACAACGCCTATAGTTGGCCATAGGCATAAAGATTTATTTTAAATGAAATCCCCAGCCGGGGAAGCAATATCTGAAAAGAAATATGGTGCTTCTGCATCGACCATCATGTTTTTTGGCAGATCGTAACTTAAGCACTTTGAATATAGAATTTGCCACTAACTTAAGATATTAATAACTTACAAAAAAAAATTGAAACATGAATGATATTGTAAGTTTTTCAGCCCATAGTGTCAAATTCTATCGGCTGTCATTAATGTAACATTTATCCTTATCAACATGAAAATCAGATTATTAATAAGAATCATTGTGCCAATCAGGAAGACCATTATTATATCTACTGTATATATCTATAGCTATTATCTATATATCTATCTATCTATCTATCTATCTATCTATCTATCTATCTATCTATCTATCTATCATCATCTACATTTATCATATTATTAGCAGCATGCCCCGAAATACATTATATTTATTTACACAAAATTACTATTTTACTGCACTTTTCATGGAAATTATAATAAAATTAGAAAAGAATAAGGATAATAAAACATTTAGGCTACATGTAAATGATGTGGATTATTTGCGTTTTTTTTTTTAACCTGGATTTTGTGAGGAAAAAGAGCAGCAGAATACAGTATCAGCAAAAGGAATGAGATTTGACAAATCCCTGTGTATATTTTTTGTACTGAAATTGAAATCCACAGCAGGTCAATAATTTTTGTGGATTTTTAGTTCAGATTTCACCCAACACAGGATGAGATCGGGGCGAATCCGCATCATAACATCTGCATGGAATTTGTATGTTCTCCATGTGTTTGCGTGGTTTTCCTCCCACACTCCAAAGACATACTGATGGGGAACTTAGATTGTGAACTTCATTGGGGACAGCTTGATGCTAATGTCTGTAATGTGCTGTGGAATATGTCAGCGCTATATGTGCGTAAAATAAATAAATAAATAATCCACAAGTAGCACATGCAAATTTTGGTGCTGATCTGTTGTGGAAATGCATGGAAAAATTCATGTGGAAATTCTGTTTGAAAACATGTACCCGTGTACAGGGTACCCTAAACCAATGGACCCAAAGTTGTGTATATAACATGGTAGAAGAAAGAAAGAATGAAATATATTAGATGGATGGATAGATAGATAGATAGATAGATAGATAGATAGATAGATAGATAGATGTGTGATAGATAGATAGATAGATAGATAGATAGATAGATAGATTTTAGAAATGTTAGAATTTGTAAAAAAATACTTTCCTACATTTCCATATTATATCATATCACTGGCTTTTTTAATTCTTTGTACTTTCTTATTTGTTCTTTTTCTTTTTTTTATTTTGTTTGTGAGGTGTACATTAGTTTACATTCATTTTGCAGACTAGGAGAATTCCTGGTTTACATCACTTACATCTGATCACATAAAATAAAACTGAACATTTTGGGCTTTCATAAAAAAAATAGTCCACAGAATTGTTCACCAGTGAATATTATTCACATGGGGCAGATTTGTAGTAGCAATTTGTGAAAAATCTGTTCCATACTTCTGATTGGGACAGTTTCTGCAGAATGTACACTTGTAATCCCCTCATAATGTCCTGTGAAACTGATTGGACAGGAAAGAAATACACGATGACATGCAATTTTATTTGAAAAAAAACTTCTATTGGGCTATTAGTGAGTCTATTAGTGCTATTAGCAGGAAAATGTTCTATCATAGATCAGATTTGGAGGTTGATCCTATTCAATTTGGACACATTTTTAATTTATTTTTTATATATTTTTTTACTCTGTATTCAGGAATTTATTTCTTGTATTAAAAATAGTATATTTTATATACTATTTTTACTATTTATATAGTAAAAAGCTATAACACGAATAATATAATAAATAAATAACGTCCTGTAGACCTGATAAAGTGATTTCCATAAAACAATATATTTACATTTGAATATGAAAATAAACCGTCCATAGAGGTAACTATTAATTACAAAATACGATAAATAAAATCATAGATTATTAAATATAACCTCCTGCTAATAATACTAAGACAATGTGATAAAATCTATTTAAATCTATTAAACCAGTAAGAAAATTAATTGCAGTTTCGATTGAATCATTATGTATTTGATTGTTAATGATAAATTAATGTGATTTTGCAATGATCACATATTAGATAATCCAACATTTTTAATTAAACTAATGAACTACTGAGCAGCTTAAAGCATTGCCATTCTTCTGTAAGCTGCAACATGAGTCCACACAGCAGGGAAAATGTGGTCTGCAATTTACAATATTAACTAATTAACTTGAAAGATACTTAATAGAGTTGATTGTACCTTGTTCTTATTGTAGTTATTGCTGTTATACATGTATACGGAATTATACAGTGATATTTAAGGGTGCATTTACACCTACAGATTATCTGACCAATTTCTGTCTAATCAGACCAATAGTTGCTGTGTATAACAAAAGATCTGTGTGTGTGAACGACCATCTGACCAATGATTGGTCGGAAAATCTGTCAGATAATCTGTTGGTGTAAATGCACCCTAAGGCTATATTGACATGACCATGCCGTGTTTTGCAGTCTGCAAATTGCGGATTTGTGGAACGGAATGGGCGGCCTAATATAGAAATGCCTATTCTTGTCCGCAAAACAGACAAGAATAGGACATGTTCTATTTTTTTTGCAGGGCCTCGGAATGGAGCAATGGATGCGGGCAGCACACGGAGTGCTGTCCGCATCTTTTGCTGCCCAATTGAAGTTAATGGGCCCGCATCCAAGCCGCATTTTTTGCAGCTTGGATGCGGACCTATTAATGTGAATGTAGCCTAAAACTGTATTTGTCATATGGAAAAACAGGGCAATTGTCAGTGGCGGCAGCAATGAGAGGGACAGAGCAGGGTAATGTTATTTATGTGTTGTACTACTGAAGATTGATTTCCACCATGTTTTATGCTTGTCATACACATTTGATAGATATTGGCAGACCAATAGTTTTTCCGACAGCTATCTCCCCTGACTCCCTCCGGCTTTGTTTCAGCTGAGTGTGTATGTGTTGTCAACGGGGAGAGAGTGGTTGTCAGACACTTCTGGTGGTGGTTTATCTGCTGGGAAAACAAAAGGATTTGGGGGAAAATATTCACTTCGCCCAATCCTTCTCTCCCAAACAGGAGTAAGTCAGGAGTCCCTCATAGACGGTAAACCATCGGCTGAACCCACGTTCTCAGCAGGTTCAGCCAACAATACACTAATATGTATGAGGGTCTTTATTCAATTACAGATTGGGAAATAGTAATAGTACCTATCCAATGTCTTGGTTAAAATCAACTTTAGAAAGAGTGTCCATGTTCCTATGCATGCTAAAGCCGTCTGCATGGACCTTGGCACCTAGAGTCCCTACAGTTTCATGTTCCTCAGCTTGGTGCCTCTTTATGGTACAACATTTTTCTCTAGAAGAAATATTTCTGGCAGAGAATACCTCTGTAAAAAAACATCTAATCATACAGTACATGGGTCTCCAAAATTCAAAGTACAATTAGATGCGGTATAGACATTGCCTTCTGGATCCATATTACGCATGAATTTTTTTACATTATGTTTTTCTTTTTGTATTTTTTTTATATACTGATCTAAACTGAATTTTTGCACAATTTTGCAAGAATTGTATTTCCAGTGGGGAGTATAAGAACACTTTATTCTTCCAGGAAATAACAATAAATTAGTTGGTAAAATAAAGTGGCTTTATTTTGTCATAACATCTTCACACGGTACACAGATTAATGTTTCGAACAAGAAGCAGCATGCTGGGCTATTTCATTTTTATCACCTTGACAAATGACGCCACCGTGATGCGGGAATGATGAGGCAGCACAGAACAGGTTAATGTTATTCATTGCTTCTTTTTTCTCAATCATTTTTTGGGATCTGGTTCTTTTTTAAGTAGGCCATGGTGTTGGTTCCTCACTGATCAGTTTACATGTTTTAGAAATGAGAAATGTGGCTTTAAATATACAGCTTTGGAACATGAGATATGCGGTATAGTTTTTTTTATTACTCCTAAAAATCAATATGGCCTCAGCTACACTGACAATCGTGACCTTGTGTGTCTCTGATTTGTATGTCTTTGTATGGGGGAGGGATTGGGCAATGTATGTAACAATAATCTTTATGTGGCGCCACCGCCAACACATGGCGTGGCGCCTTGTCTTTTTATATCTGTTGTCCGGTCTGTACTCAGTTCTCTTTAATGTAAAATTGAAAAGATTTTTTTTCCCAGAAAGAGCTAAATTCTTCCCAGATCCAAAAACCCTTCTGCTTTACCCATAATTTAGTTGACCACATTATGGACTGGACAACTATGTTGTCCAATCACTTGTACACACAAAACATACAGGCTCAGATGTCTACAATAACACCAGTGTGACCCTAGTAGTCTTTATCTATCATAAAAAAAAAACTTTTTACTTGTCATAGTCATGGTGGACCAAGTTCTGAGACCCCCACCGACTGCTAAATCAAAGGGACAGAGGAGCTCAGCTAAGTGCTGTGCCCCATGGTTCCTGATGGAACTCCTTGGAGATGTTAGAATGTCTATGAGCCAGTACACTGCTTACTTTACTATGAAATATCAAAGTTTTTCTTTTTTTAATTAGAAGCACATTTAAAAAAAAAAGAATGAAAAAAAAGAAAAATTCATCGTGCAATTATACTGATTTCCATTTTAACACAAGGGTTCGGCCACAGGGTCTGGTTTCCTGATGCAGTTTTGGAAGCCAAAATCAGGAGTAGATCATAAAAGGAAATAAAGTATGAAGGACAGATAGGACTTCTCCTCATTTTGAATTCACTCCTGCATCAGAAAACCTGACTTTGTGGCCGTACTCTTACAGGTAGAGGTGAAAAGTTTGCATTTAGGCTACAGCTAAATGGAGATTTTTTGTAACACTATTGATTATTTTACCTATTGAGTAGTGACAGCCGCAGTCCACAACTCAGTATATTCTGTTGGATTGCAACTGTAGATTGACCATTAAAATGAATCAGTAGCGCTCCAAAAAGTTTCTGTGTAGCCCCAACAATTTGGTGTGTTTTTTAAATATCTAGGGCCGATGCAAATAGCGAGTCTTGTGCACAGAGCCAGATATGACAGCCCACTAAACAGCTACAGCTACTGAGCAACACAGCCTGATGACACATTGGGGGTACTTCTCCTCTAGAAGCAACGCAAAGAGTACAGCCACACGGTCAGGTTTTCATGAGTTTTGGAAGCCAAAATACAGAGTGAATCACAAAAGAAGAGAAAACATAAAGTTATATGACTTCTCTTCTTCGAATTCACTCCTGCCTTTGGCTTCCAAAATTGCATCCAGAAACCTGAATGTTTGGCCGTACCTTTTTGTGTCTATGGCATCATATGGAACATGCCATGCTTTTTTTTTTAAGTTAGAGGCATACAGATAAACTTGAGAGAGCGCCATAATATGGTTGTGCAAAAAAAAAAAAGGATGACATCCATGTGACATCCGTATTTAATCCGTTGTTTTTTTTTGCAGATCCATTGTAACAATGCCTGTTCTTGTCTGCAAAACGGACAAGAATAGGACATGTTCTATTTTTTTTGCAGAACGGATATGCGGACATACAGAAACGGTATGCACACAGAGTCTTTTTTTTTTGCGGACCCATTGAAGTGAATGGTTCCGCATACGGACCAGTAAAAAAAATGTAACGGACACAGAAATAGTTTGTGTGCATGAGCCCTTTATGCAAGCATTGCTATTCGAAGACTTAAAGAGTACCTAAGCCTATATGCAGCGTATAGAAGGTGCGGCGGTGCTTCTGCACCTTCCACTTGTATCAGCTCTGCTCTGCTCTTGCAGAATGCGGAATACAGATCCATAGAAAGTTTATAGGATCTTTAATCCTCATGCTGCAAAAGCCGAGCAGAGCGGAAGATGCAAATTGCTCTGAGAAGCGCCCTTGCTCCTTCCTTGCTTTGTGTCAAGAATTAGTTACCCTCTAAATGCGTTCATAGATACGTCAATAACTCAGCAGATATGACCCTTCTGAGAAGCCATCTAAGGGTACGTCGAAAATGGAGTTCCAATTCCGCCTTGAATCCACAACAGAATCTACTAAACGTGCATCTTTCTGTGAAAATCCGCAGAAAGAATTGACATTTTGAATTGATATTTTTAACTGATTAAACTCTCAACCTCTTTACAACCACTGTAATACGCTGTGAATTTATCATCTACAAATCCGGCAAAAAATCTGCAGCACTTATACTACGTGTGGATGAAACCTAAAAATGACATTATACATGTGCCTGCTAGTGTACCATATGATCATTTGGCCAAAATCTATTTCACCCCACCTCCTCTATAATCAT
Source organism: Rhinella marina (assembly GCA_900303285.1). Taxonomy (NCBI): domain Eukaryota; kingdom Metazoa; phylum Chordata; class Amphibia; order Anura; family Bufonidae; genus Rhinella; species Rhinella marina. The sequence goes on along the minus strand of ONZH01018320.1, from coordinate 35,530 downwards.
GAGTGTCTGGCGATCATTTTTAATACTATTCTTATATTAAACAATCCTAATATTATGCACTGCGTTGGTTAATATCATTTTCTGTATGAGTTCTCCGATTGTAGCAATACAAGAGTGGATGAAATCATTTATACTCTGTCAGGAGGGATCTCTGCATGCACCATATATTTAATATTTATTTATTTTTATTTGTTTGTTTGTTTATAAATTAATATTTATTTATTTTACTCACTTATATAGCGCTGACATATTCCGCGCACACACATTCATCAGTCACTGTCTCCAGTGGAGCTCACAATTTAGATTCACCATCAGTGGGTCTTTTAGAGTGGAACAGAAAACCGCAGTACCCTAAGGAAATCCATGCAAACACAGGGAGAACCTACAAACTCCATGCAGATGTTGTGCCTGGTTGGACATATGTGTGTTCCAGCTCTATTATTCTACAGTATTTGCCCTCAATCAGTTCGCGTCCTGAAAATTTCCTGTGGCCAAAATAGTGTTAGAAAGCTCAGATAAATTGAATTTTAACCACAATTATCTTATAGGCTGTTCACTAGTGACCTATATGTCTCAGCAAGAGATGAGCGAAGTATTCATAAATCCTATTCAGGTGCTTCGCCAAATTTTACAAAAAAAATTGCTTTGTGACAAATTACTTCATCACAAAGCACATTTCTTTGTAAGTAGTGGATGCAATGACAGGGAGCGATTGCATATCCCCAATCATTGTACCCCTCAGATGCCGTGTTCATTCATGATCGCAGCATCTGGTATAAACAAGAGTGTAAAATTTTAAAAAAATAAATAAATTAAATCATACTTACCCGATCCATTTGCTCATGATGGGCCAGCTGCCGCCATCTTGATTGAAGATCTGGCATCATCACATCGGCCGGCTTGGTTACATCATACGTTACCGTGCAACAGATTTCGTGCAAGATCTTCAATCAAGATGGTGGCAGCCGGGTCGTCGCAAGCAAATAGAGGAGGTAAGTATGATTTTTTTTTTTTACAGTATTTCAGGAAAATTGATTTGCTACTATGAAGCACAAGGAAATTCAGCTTCATAGCAAATCAAATTTTCCCTGAAATTCAGATCAGAGTCCACTTTATGGACTTCAATTCACTCAACAATCACACAGAATAGAAAGAGGATTATGGAGTTGTGTGCAAGTGGGGGATATTTTGTGGTTCCTGAAGGATGCTGGATTATTAAATGCTATGAATTATTGACAGCACTGAAAAAGTATTTTAAACTGATCCGATTTATTAGAGGACTTTCAGGAAGCTCAGATCTAAAGAATAAAAGGATTGTCCAAGTGTTCAGTATTGATGACTTATCCTCGTCGATCAGCTGTTTGAAGAGACCACGGTGCTCCGTGAGAGATGCAGCCTCTTCCTAGGTCAGTGATGTCACGTTTATTGACTACATGGCTTGTGTGTAGCTCATTGCAATTAAAGTGAAGGGGGCTGAGCTCCAATACTAACCACAGCCACAATCAAATGGATGGCGCTGTGCTTGGTGAGCTGCGAGGAGGCAGTGGTGCACACTGGAGCACGGCAGCCTCGTCAAACAGCTCATCATAGGAGTGATGGGTGTTGAACCCCCAATTTGTCTATGGGCAGTCTTCTGCTTGTGCTTCTGTATATATTGTAACAGTATGGTTAAAATCACTGCTGGATTATTAAAAAGTCTGTATTATTAGATGCTGAATTTAAAGGGAGCAGGTCATATTGAATATGCAGTCCAATCTGTGGGCAGCATGTCATAGAGCAGGAGGACATGTGCAGAATGATATATAGTTTTATGGGAAAAATATTTCAATATATATATTTTTTTTTTCATTTTCCTGCTCATTCCGATCTTAGGAGTGCAGTGGGAGGTCCTTCTCAGAGAATGACAGCTATATGCATGTATACACACACAAGGAAAGGCTGTCACACTGTCGGGGGAGAGTCAGCACACCTCCATACCCATAAGTCAGTTGGTCCCATTGAAATGATCAGGTTTGGATGACTTTGCCCTTATGTTTATGGACATCTTAACCACCCCCAGCCCCCACAGAGCAGCCTGAAAATTAGGGGGAAGGGGGAAGGTCCTTCTGAGGGCCTTCTCCGGGCTAAAATGCAGCTACAACCTTGGCTTTTAGAGATGAGCGAAGAATTTAAAAATTTGATTCGGCTGCTTTGCGGAATTATAAAAAAAAATCGCTTTGTGACGAATTACTTTGTCATGAAGCTCATTTCTTTGTAAGTAGTGGGTGCAATGACAGGGAATGGCGATTGTGTCGTCCTCCATCATAGCTGAAGCGGCATCTGACAGTAATAATACGGTGTAAAATTTAAAAAAATATGTAAAGTAAATCATACTTAGCTCATCCATTTGCTCATGATGGGCCGGCCACCACCATCTTGATTGAAGATCTGGTGCAAATTCTCGCGTATCCTGTGATGACGTCATCACGTCGTACAGGGTGGTGACGTCATAAGTCACTGTGCACAGGATTTCGTGCAAGATCTTCAATCAAGATGGTGGTGGCTGGCCCATTGCGAGCAAATGGATGAGGTAAATATTACTTTTTTGTTTTCTCTACACTATTTCATGGAAAATTGGTGTGCTACCACAAAACATGAGGAAATTCAACTTTGCGGCAAATCGAATTTTCCCAGAAATTTGGATTGAAGTCCACTTCAATTCACTCAACACTATTGGCTTTAAAACACGACCAAGATTCTAGTCACTATCTAGTCTGAATAAGCACAGGTTGAATTGAGAGCTACATTGCACTTGCAGCTCTCACTTCAGTCTGTGGGCTGGAGATGGATGAGAAGGCAGCATGCAGGGAGAGGAGGTTGACAGACCTTTCTTCTGTCCCTGCATGGTGTTAACCCTTCATGTTGTCTCGACTCCCTGTATATCAATAAATAGAGCTGAACGAATCAATTCTAAACAAATCAGATTGGTTTTGAATTTTTCCAATAATTTGGATTCCAAATGAAGCCAAAGTTCTGGAGAGTCTATTTGGTTGAATAACGCAAAATGGTTTCTGCCATTTTACCTATCACAGCAGACAGCACAGCAGGACAGTGAATATAGAGACAGAGAATCACATGATCCAGGCAGGGCTTGTACATAATGCCTTGTACCAAGCCTCACAACCAATCAGGAAGGAGGATATAAACATGTGTCCTAGGCACTATGTCCTTTCCCAAACAGAGACTCCATTATCAGCTTGTCCACTGATGTGACAGGACATCTCTATCACAGACACACCAATTAGAGTTTAGGGACTTAAGGCCCTTTTACACGGGCCGATGTGTCTCTCTGCCTGAGCGCCGATCAGCGATATCGGCGCTCGGGCAGGGAGCCTTTACACGGCCCGATGAATCGAGCGCCGGGCCGCACGAGTGATCGCTGTATCGCTCGTGCGGCCCGGAAGCTCCATACTGTCAGGCGCACATCGCCTGTTTACACAGGCCGATGTGCGCCCGACAGATTGGATCTTTTGTAGAAACCAAAAGATCCAATCAGCCGACGAACGAGCGTTTTGCTCGTTCGTCGGCTGATTAGGGCCACTTTTACACGGGCCGATTATCGGCACTAGCGTTCCTAGGAACGATTTTTCGGCCGATAATCGGCCCGTGTAAAAGGACCTTTACAGGAACAGTGTTAGGAATTGAGAAGATATTTTTAATTAGATCAATTGAATTAATTGATAGAAACACAGGTTTTAGCATTAGAGAGCTGTTCACATGCATACAGACTCTGCTGTACTATACAGTTTTTAAATAGACAATCTACTTTTATGTGCAGGAGCAAGCTCACAGTTCTAAGTATTTTTTGCAGCATCCTCAGAAGCATATAATTTTTTTGAAGATTCTAATTGTGTATTTTTTCTACTACCCCTACACAGCTGTAAATCTCCTCTCCTTTAGGTTCAATACTGTGCTGCTGCCTCCACAAAAAGGGAGAATTTTAGGATGCTTGTTCAGAACTAGCCTCGCTTTTTCCAATACTACATTGTGTGTGTGTGTGTGTGTGTGTGTGTGTGTGTGTGTGTATAAACACTGGCAGACATCTGCCCCAATAAGGGATCATTTTTGGAACATTTTATTTTTAAAAAAGCGTAACAAACCAATGGTGCAATGTGTTTTGAAGACCCGCTTCACACATATCAGTTGAGTCTGACCAGCTATTTTAGGCCAGGAGCTGGACTAAACTGATATATGTGTACTAAACTTCAGTGCACAGATCCGGCATCTATCCACTGATAGGGCCGAACAGAAAAAATGAGCATGCAGTAGTTTTCTGTCTGCCGCTATTTGGCATCCAGCATCACAACTGATGCGGCAGATATATGTGTACGATCCCATAGAAATGGGATCAGTTTACTAAACCAGATTGCAGGACATATGTGAAGGAGGTCTTGACAAGCTTTTTGTTAACACCATCAACCAGGCGTTTACCTATAGCTATATATGTTGCTGTCACTTTAAGATTACTAATGCTGTCTTGGCATATGACAGAAAGTCATACACAGCTCTTCAGGCAATCTGAGCACATTTGGTTTGGATCAAAGTTATTCGTACTCGAATCGAGTGTTCCAACCTATTCCTTAGGATTGGACTAGAAACAAATTTCAAGAAATTCGCTCATCTCTATCAATCAGATATCCAATCACTCCTCTACACCTAATCAGATGTTTAAGTGCTCCATTACCGATAAAATAAATATTGTTTATCGGTCACAGTAAACACAGTAAAAAAAGAAAAAAAATACCAGGATTGTTGCTTTCTATTTATTTCACCTACAAAAAGACCAGACTAAAAAATGGTATCAAAGAAAACTACAAATCGTCCCCTAAAATAAAAGCACTCACACAATTATGCGGTCCAAAACATAAAAATGTTATATGTTATGTGTTATTTATACCACACAGCCAATGCTGTAAAAATAAATCCCATAAAACATTATGGGAATTGATGTTTTTGTTTTTTGTATTTTTTTTATCTCTAGGCCCAAAAATGTATTAAAAAATTGAATGCATTATAGTACCCAATAGTCTTCTAATACAATTAACCCTCAGACTTTTTTTCTTTTTTGCGTTTTTGTTTTTCACTCCTTGCTTTTCCGGGTGCATTACTTTTTTACTTTTCCGTTCACTTAGCCATATTAGGGCTTGTTTATTACAAGACAAGTTGCACTTTGCACTAATGCCACCATTCAGTGTTGTATATAATGTAGCAGGCAGCCTGAAAAAAATTCCAAATGGGGTTATATTAGAAAAAATATACAATTCAGTTTTATGGGTTTCGTTTTTACGGCATACCCTATGTGGTAGAACTGACCTGTTAGTTTCATTCTCCAGGTCAGTCCAATTACAGCGATACCACATATGTATAGTTTTTCATGTGTTTTAATACTGAAAAAATAAATAAAAACCTTTTTATTCGTTTTTCGTTTCCTCCCCATATTCTGACCTGTGGTGTGGACGGGCCCATCTCATTCATCATTTTGTACGCCTGCTTTAGTTGTAGAAAATGGCCCAAATGTAAGAAAGATAGGAAGCTGTCCTACATTTAGAACTGGTGGAGGATCCAGCAGAGTTACATAGAGGTTGATGCCTCTTCATAACTTCCCCGGATCCACTGCCAGCGCAGGGGCTTTTTAGACGCCAGTCTTAATAAATGTGCCCCTAAAAGTTTTGCTTGAATCTTTTGCTTGAAACTATATATCCGTCTGCTCAGCTCCACAGATTGCACTGCATTTTCTTGGTGCTGGATCCCTTTAAGTCAATGAGGGGGTCCTCTAAAAACAGAGACTATAACACCAGTATGAACAGAACCTTGCTTTACTTCAACACTTTACAAAACCGAAGACTTTTTTTTGTTTAATACTATATTTTTGACAAAATGTTGAGATAAAAATTGTTTTTGAAAAAAAAACATTAAAAGGGTTTTTCCTTTGAGCGCCGTGGCCTTCTCGGAGCTCACCAAGCACAGCGCCGTACATTCTATAGTCGTTGAGCTTGGTCTCACGCTCAGCCCCATTCACTTCAATGGGCCACGTGATACATGAACGTGCCGTCACTCGGTCTAAGAACAGCAGAGAGAAGGAAGCGGCACTTCTGTGTCACCACTGCTTTCTCAAACAGTTGATTGGCGGGGCTCCCGGGTATCAGACCCCCACGATCAGATACTGATGACCTATCTAAAGGACAGGTCATCAGTAAAAAAATCTTGGAAAACCCCTTTAAGATGGAGATAGAGTTTCCATTGCTAGCTCCTAGAGTGTATGCGGGCTGTAAGAGGATGTTGTATCTTGGAGTGTTCCAATCTTGAAGCGGTTTGCCAGCTGAAAAACTATTTTTAAAAAGTTTAAGAAAATGAAAAACTATATAAAAAAATCCAAACTCACCTCACAGATTCTCCGTCCCTCCTGTTGTGATGCTGTCTGGTCCACTGACACTCTCTACTTACTGGTCCAGTAATGACATGTGGACACGGGGGCATGCGACCGCTGCAGCCAATCACTGCGGCAAATTGTAAGGTGATTGCAGGGGTTCTGCCACCGGCAGTGGCGATACCAGGGGATGCAGCCGGCAAGACACTAAGCACAACTGAAACAATGAAATCAATGTGTCATCTGCAAGATCCATGACATGTCTAATCGCTTCTATTACTCACTTGTGAAATTATTCAAGCATTTAGCAGAGGCACAGAACAACGCAGAGGAAGAAAATAAAGTATAGCGCGTGAGAGACTCTAGGGCAGGTTTTATAAAGTTTTATGGGAAATGATTCAGCAAAATGTGTGATTAATTCATTTATATCTCTGCAATTATTAGGAGTCCAGTGGGTGGTCCTTCCCTGTATGCTGAGTCATGTGCGAGATAGCTGTCAATCAATGATAAGACCGCCCACATACTCCTAAAGCCTCATTCACAAGTCTGTGTCCATGCTCAAATCCATAAAAAGGTGGTCAGTGATACATCCATGAAGGATCGGTGTGTGGTCCTTGTGTCCGTTTTTTGCCGTCCATGTGTCATCCGTGTTTCACGGACACTATGCAGCTAAAAAATAATTTTCAAAGCATCTCTTCCTAATGATCCGTGAAACACGAATGACATCCTTGTTGCATCCGTGGTTTTCACAGACCCATAGACTATAATGGACGTGATGGATCTGTGAACATGGACAAAATAGAGCATGTATCCGTGCTAAAAACACTGATGTCTGAATACACACATTAAAATGAACAGGAACGTGTGCTGTCCATGGACATACAGTACATGTACGTGGAACACTGACGTGTGAATGAGGCTTTAGCATAAAAAGAGCAGAGATTGCAAGTTTTGAAAAATCTTTACCCATAAAACTATATATATCGATCTGCTCAGCTCTTCCTGCTCTATAAAATACTGCATATTCATGGAGACAGTAATTTACAACTATGACAGAACAGATTTTTTGTAATGTGCCAGGATGAAAACTGATTCAATGTCCGCAAGATAGGAGATAAGTGTATGATCACTGGAAGCCCCTCCAATCACGAGAATGGGGATCCTGTAATCTCCTGTATGAATGGATCGGCATTCGAGCACGTGCGCTACTACTCCATTCATCTTTCTGGGACTACTGAAGAGAAGTCAAGTACAGTTCTCAGTCCCATAGAGATAAATAGAGCAGCAGCTAGGAAACAAAATTGGGTCTGGGTCAGTACAATTACAACAATTCCATAGTTATATAGTTTTTTCTTGAGTTTTAATACTTAAAAAAACTAAAAACTTTTGCAGGACAATCTGTAGTTTTTATCGATACCATTTTGGAATGTGTTTGACTTTTCAATCACTTTTTATTCAATTTTTTGGGAGAGGTGAAGTGACAAAAAATGGTGAATCGGCCATTTTGATTTTCTATTTCCTGTTACACCGTTTATCATATGGGATAAATATTTTTATATTTTAATAGTACTGGTGTTTTTTGATGTAGCAATGCCTATGATGTTTAATTTTTTTATTGTTCATGTATTTATTTTTTATTCTAGGTAAAGGGGGAGATTCCAATTTTTATATATTTTTATATATTTTTTAAACGTTTAATACTTTTTTCTTTTTTTTTAAGTCACCCTAGGTGACTATAACATGTAATCATTAGTTTGCAACTTGTATTCTGTAATGCAGCATTCAGTATATTGAACATACTAGTAATCCGCCTTTGAGCCTTAAACAAGCTCAGGCCTATTACTTGTATCGGCCTCCTTCTGCGATCTTAGCCAGAGGAAAGGTGTCCGGGGCCGGGAAGCAAGTGGCTCCTGGTTTTAGCTCTCCCAGATTACATTCACGTTTGACCAAGGCATCTGAGGGGTTAAATGGCTGCGATCGGCATTACTGCCGATTACAGACATTAGCCCCAGTGATACTGTCGAAAACAGGAAAAACTCAGCAGAGGGTGCCATCTTTAAGGACCAGACTTCCACCATATGTGTAAGGTAGAGGTATGAAAGGGGTTAATATTATTGATCTATCCTGAGTAAAGGCCATCAATATCATATTGGCGGGGGTTCCAACACCTGTCACCCCCCTAGGTCTGCTAAGACTCAGCAGCTCCCTCAGACTACTGATCCTTAGCAATCACATGCTTCTTCCTGATGTCTATATACAGCACTCATTGAGTGCTGTGTATAGACTGATGGAGAAGGCAGGGACTGTAAAAAAAAACTTCTCTCCCTTCTCAATGGTACGCCCTGCTGTCACTGACAGAGGGCTCCCCAATCCATTAGCTGAAAACACATTGCACTGTCAATTTTTTTTCTACAGTAATTAAAAAAGGGTCTAAAAATGATCTCTTTTGGGAAGGAGATGTCTGCTGGTGCTTATACACACACGGGCATATTGGAAGTAGAAATGGCTTGTTTGGAACTTTAAAAAAGTTTGACAGAATCCACTATGAGACACAAAAACAATATGCCAGGCTGCAGGCAGAAATGATAAATTTGTTAAATTAACTTTGAAACAGTAAAAAAAATGTCAGTTGGACAGAGTCCACTGTAATTGCGATATGTATGGACCCAGTAAAATGGCAGACAGCATCCCTGAGGCAGCATGACTGTCTATGACTATGACTGTGAATTGTGTGCTCTATCTTTAAATGCTGCAGTTTTCAATAAAATTGCTGCCACAGTGCCTGAGGCAGCCAGTTACTCAACGACACGCTGACTCCAGTCTCTGTCCCAGCGGAATCCCGGCCTCACTATGGCAGCATTGCCAGCGTTGTTTAGTTACTGTGGCAACCAGCCCCAATGACACTGGAGCTGGTCAGCCTATCAGGGAGCAGGGATGCCGGGCCAATCAGGCTCAGTGCCGGCATCATGTGCTTCCTGTTGGTCGGGTATTTAAATTGGGTATTTAAAGCTGGCCACAGTTGCCTGTGATTGGTATTTCTTGCCTTGTTTCACTCTACTGTTTGTACCTCTGGATATCTGACTGCTGGCCTACTCCTGACTTCAACTTTGCCTGCTGATTTGACTCCTGACGTGACTTCCTGGTATTGATACTGTCTGGTATTGGACTCCGAGTTAGTTTCTTTCTCATTCTGATTCCGACATTTATTCTCTGGTTCTGAGCTGACCTGTCTGACTTCTCTTTCCCCTTTAGTTTAAGTCCTGGGCACTTATCCAGGATAAGGACCATTGACCAGTTGGCGGCTGCTGTTGAGGGCGGATCTTCCAAGTAGGTAGCGACAGTGGTCAGGGTGGAATTTAAAGCTGCATTGTTCCCTACCTTATGTGTCACTCATTGGGATGGACTTGTGTGACCCTTCATGTCATCTTCACTGTATTCTGATATGTAAACTGGCAGATGCCATTTTGATCAATCTGTAGTGAATGAATCCCAAAAACTTTACATTTGTTGTAAGTATTGATGATCTTAACCAGTTGGTCCTGCTTTGGACCCAAATATTTTGTTCATGTACATATTTCATATTTATTATGATCCCTATCTCCATACATGCATTCAAACGAGACTCTTTCAAAATGGCCGCTGTTAACGCAAGACTTCATTAGTATCGCGTATGTGCCATTACTGTGAGTAGCGGCGCATGCATTAATGTATTACATAACCCTGATTCGTTAATTATTGTGGTGGGCGTCACAAATTTGGGTTCATATTGTATTCGTTGTGATAGGGATCACTATGAATACGAGCTATGAAAATGAACGAGCCAGGTTCGTGCATCACTAATGGAAACAGAGGAGCACACAGAAATGTTGTCTAGGGAGGGTCTGAGCAGAAAAAAGGCAGCGCGCTATCAGTGCCATTGTTATAAGCCCCTTCTACATACTGTATAATAGGCCACTCCCAACAAACACTTTACAGCTGATTTATATTGTTGAGGATGAAGGTAAGAGTCTCACCCCTCATCCTACATAGATTCACTGTACTCAATACTCAGGGCCCTGACATAAAGCTACTGTACTCAAACTCTTCTTCTTCCCTCCCTGTGACTGGACTCACCATCCAGCTCTGTTTCACACACAGCCCCCCACGTGGCTCCATGGCAGGGGCTGTTGCAGCTTCACTTCCTCCCTCCTAGTTCTCCTATTAAAGGTGTGCAGGTCCGGCTCTGTAGGTCCGGCTCTACACATCATTCACAGAGGGGAGGGCATGCCCTGACTGCACTGCCTGCTTTACATTATACAATAAACAGCAGGCTACAGCCAAGAAGCTTCTCCCCACTCCTCCCTCCCCAGATCCTGCTTGAAGCTGTGGTCTCTCCCACCATCCGCCACCCGCCAGTGCCCTGCTGCCCCCCTCAGCTGTCCTCACGAGGCCAAAGCCCCCATAATGTGCCAGTATAAAATGCTCCTATATAGTGCCCCGATAGATGACCTCATAGTGCTCATCTTTCTCCCTTCCCCATAGTAACCCCATAACGTTTCCCAGTATAAAATGTCCCTATATAGTGCCCCCAGTAGATGCCCATAGTGTCCCCCATAATGTGGCTGTATAAAATACCTCTTCTTAGAGCCCCCAGTAGATGCCCCTATAGTGCTCCTCTTCCCCTTCCCCATAGTGTCCCCCATAATGTGTCAGTATACAAATTTGATTAGTACAGGGATAAAGCATAAAGCAGGAAACTTTGGCCCTGATTTATCAACAGGGGACAAGTTGAAGTTTGTCTTCACATTTGTCTATTGATGTAAATGTAATTATCTGTGCTAATTTAAGCACAAATTCTCACATTCTGACTTACTTTCACCTGCCACAGCTACGGCAGGTCAGAAGTGGAATGGAGTTGAGAATTTTTTGGGACTTTCCCTATGATAAATAAGGTTAAATGCCAACGTCCATGAGAACGCCCACAAAACAGCCGTATTTCTGAAGCTGACTCAGGAGGAGCAAAAAATAACTTTGGCGTTTCACAGACTATTGATAAATGTGTCTTACAAGTAAAATGACTGAAGAACTGCAATTTACTCCAAAGTAACAAGTTTCATAAATCAGGGCCTTAGTGTATTTATTATACATGTGTACTTTTACAGATCTTTTGCATGGCCTAAAAACAGCACCTGTCCTAACTTATTGTAGGCGCACTCGAATGCTAGAATTGCTGAATCTGCTGCTGGAGCAGAAAGCAGCTTCTTCCACCTGTTGGATCATTTTTTAGGGCAGGTACATTATAAGGCTGTGAAATGAGGCATGTGCTAGATCTCTACCTAACAAAACCACTCATGGCTAAGAGCAAGAGAACTCCAGGATAGGTGGCCAGAATGGAGAGATGTAATTTACTGTTCCTAGACCACAATCCAATGAATAAGCTGAAATGGGGCCCCTCGTTTACCATGTGGCAATCATAATACTGGTGTTTTAGGTGGCAAAGGGGTTTTTAGCCCCCCCCCCCATCCCCTTTGAAGTCATAGTAGAGGCTACAATGCACACAGTGCTATTTTTTTTTTTTTTTTTGTAGGAGGCAGAGAAAAGGCCCATAACAGTCCTTCAGGTCTATGGACACCTTTGGGAACATTATATTTTATAATTGCATTTTACTCATTTTGGGCTCAAAAATCATTGTTTCAACTGGTCTTTATTAAAAAAAAATATTCAACAGTTTTTAGCCTACAGGGTTAGGTTTCAGCCTATCTGCAGTTTGAAACAGAGCCATCACGTTGCTGCTCTGATGGCTGGATGCATAGCCCTTATTTCTGAACACCTGACAGCTCATACGTATTTAAGCCATATTGTTATCCGTTTGATAAGAACTTATAAACTATACATATAGTTTATGAGTTGTCAGGAATTCAGAGATAAAGGCCATACATCCAGCTGTCAGAGCAGCAACATGATGGCTCTTTGTGAAAGTGCAAGTAAGATACTCTGCAGATAGGCTGAAACCTAACACTTTAGGACAAAAACAGTTGAACTATTTTAAAAAAGACTAATGGAAACGTTTTTTTTAGCCCAAAATGAGTAAAATGCAACCATAAAAAAATTTCCTCCCTATAGTGTTCATAGCCTTTAAACATAGTCTATAGGCAATCCCAAGGTGAGACCTCCTTGCTACAGGAGCTATCAAGTGCTGTCCCTTTGCTTGAAGATATTGAACACATTATCTTCTGAGCACTGACAGGGAGTCGCTATACTTGACCTTTCCCTCCAACTCAAGTGCTCCCAGGATGTTGGCTCCTCTTCGGCCCAGCAGCACTGTCCCTTCTTCATACTATCTCTGCAGCGGGTCGCATCTTTTATACATGTCGCTGGTGAGATTGTGACCTTAATCCAAGCCTGGTCTACGGCCCCCTTCCTAGCGAAAGGACGCATGGCACTCCTGCTCCACTTTTACCCAGCAGCATGCCAACTGGCAGGGGTGTGCACCCACAAACCAAAAAGAAACCCTACTTTGGTTCAACTTTTTTTTTAATTTGGAAAAAGGGTTATTTGGTACATGTGTGTATTATACACAACAATCTCTCAGAAGTTCCCTTCTCTATGTAGAGAGGCATTATTCTTTTCCATTAACCTTAACTGCATGCCAACTCAAAAGGGTAATAGTACTGCAAAAGTGTAATATTCAGAGGTCTGACTGATGCCTGGGATCATCAGGCAAGGTTGCACCTAGCAACGGTTTTTTAGTACTCAGAAGCAGCCCTTGAGAGAGGGATCCACTTGGGAGAGGGTAAAAAATTTCTGCCTGCAGCCACCACTTGGAGGATCTCCTTAGAAGGATACTCCATGTTGGGCAATCTCTATTTAGAAGTTAAATGTGTTTCTTGACAATACGGTGATCGGAAATTGTCCCGCTGTTGGGACCCTCAATAATCAGCTGCAATCTGTGAGAAAACCTCCTAGTAAGAGCTCAATTTCCCTGTAGGACCACCAGAAGTGAAATTAAGGATTGTACAGTGCCCATTCAAATCAATGGGTTGACTTTTTGTAGACCAGAAGAAGCTGAGCAGATGGATGTATACTTTAATAGAGTCTTGTGGCCCAGTAGACGGTGGGTGCTTAGAATAGGGCTCCCACCCTAAGACATAAATAAGGAAATTTCAACACTCCAAAGGTTAACAATGCAAATAGTGATTCATTTCATGCGGCTACGCACGTGACGTTTTGATCCAGGTGGACCTTCCTCAAACTATTGTTTTGCTGAGAAACAAAAGAATGAAACTGAAACACATTTTCCCTAGCGTCAGTTTTCTTCTTTTGTTTCTCTACGCAGCAATAGTATGATAAAGGTTCAACGGGTTAGAAACGTCACATGTGTATCCGCATGAAAATAAGTCACTCATTCTTATCCTTCAGATTGATACATAGTTTTGTCAGAAAAAATTCTGTAAACTTGTATTTTATTGAGTTACATCCCTGCTCTTTCAAGGCTTAGGAGCGGTCCAACCCAACGGCTGACAGCCTTCACTCTAAGTGCATATAGAGATAGCTGTCCATCACTGACAACATCGCCCACTGGACTCCTAAGCATAGAAATAGCAGATATTTAAATGATTTAAATACAAGTTATTCTGAATCTTTTCCCACAGAACTATATATCAGTCTGCTTAGCTCTTCCAGCTCTATAACATGCTGCTGTCAGATTGCAAAGACAATTACAATGACAGGTTCCCTTTCTATACGGTTATACATCTAGTATTGAGCATTCAGCCCCCTAGTGGCTGCTGTAGGCAGACAGAATTTTATCATCAGCGGAAACATGAGACGACCACTATGAAGATTTATTCAGAAATTAATCAGCATAAAATTTTGCACATTTTTAAGTTATTTTTAAGTTATTTATGGTTACACTTTGCCATATTAGCCCAATGCATGGGAATAACAAAGCAGTGTATCCATCTGTTAGGAATCAGTAACATACCTGTAGTCTAATCTGCGTAGTTCATTTAAATTTATTGAAGTTCACATTTAAAGATTTACATTAACCAGTTCAAGACTGTGCCCTTTACTGACCATGTGCATTTTCCGTATTTTATTTTTTTTTAGCATGTGCATCTTTGAATGTCATAACTTTTTTTGTTCAGTTATGTAAATTATTTTTGCACCTTTTCTCGTGATACATGTGGCTTTATTTTTATGTCATTTTTATTTTTGAATTTTCTTTTGTTTTAACTAAAATATTTTATGTCCTCTTTCCAAAATCGTCATTTTGATATAAATGACATGTATGGGTTACGGTTGCTGGGAGCTAGAAGCTGCAGTGTAGGATGTGGTGGCAATTTATTTTGTATTTCTTTTTTTATTTTACACAGTGTGTCCCCATAAGGTTGTATACAGTTTTTGGGGGACATTTAACTTTACTTTTTTTTTTAATTTGTTGCTGATTTCTCCTATAACTTAAAGGGGTTCTCCGGGAATTAAGAAAATGAAAATACATAAATATTGCTTTATTATAAATATTTTCCCAAATACCTTTCATTATTTATATTGGTTTGTTTTATCTTGGGAGCAATGATTAGGAGAAACAAAATGGCTGCCGTACTATAAGAACACACAAAACCTGTCCTAATCACACAGTAGGACAAGTTACTTCACAACACTGAGGTAAAGAGCTGCCTCATCCTTCTCTCCTACTTGTCAGGGATTACGATCGCAAATACAGTTTAATATGATATTTAGCTGAATATTTGTGGGAATGGAGTTCATGAGGAGACATGAAGTGAAGTGAAGAGAGGACGGACAGGACAGACTGTGGTAATGGAGACTGCATACAAGAGCTGCTGCTCTTCAGCCACATCTGCTCATGAATTCAATTCCAACAGAGATTCAGTTAAAGATCTTATCATCTGTATTCAGGATCATAATCCCTGACAAGCAGAGCAGAGAGGAGGATGAGGCAGCTGTTTACTTCAGTATTGTAAAGTAACTTGTCCTGCTGTGTGATTAGGACAGGTTTTGTGTGTACTAATAGGACGGCAGCCATTTTGTTTCTCCTAATGATTGCTCCCTAGACAAAACGAGCCATTATAACTACTGAAAGGTATTTGGGAATATATTTATAATGAAGCAATATTTAAGTATTTTCATATTCTTAATTCCCGGAGAACCCCTTTAAGGCTGATATAGCTGTCCCAGAGTCAGAGGGAATATAGATTGTACAGTGCTGTACAACCTCAGTGCAGTGCTGATTTGGGTCTGCTCAGACCCAGCAGCTGATGCAGACTTACAGCTTCTGATGCTCACATGACCCTTGGAACCAGAGAGGATAACAGCATTGCAGCTTCCTGATCTCTACATACAGCACTTTAGGATTGTGTATACAGTGATGGGGTAGTTGAAGATGGTGAAAAACTATCCCTGCCTTTTCTATGGGAAACCCACTCATGCAGCTGCCCACTGTATGTTTTAAAATGTCTGTGCAGAGATATGTGCTAACTGCCCGGACGTATATAGCCAATGGGCAAGTGGTTAAATACATCGCCCACCTGGAATTCTCACTATGGTAATATATAAGTGGGGGATTGCGGACTTATGTGCTTACAATCTGTGTCCTAGAGGTCAAACACCCACCAATCTAATATTCCTCACTTACCTAGTGTATGGTCAGATGCTGGTTATTCTAAATCTCAAGTCACTGAAAATACACAGTGTAGCCACCACTAGCTGTAAACAGTGGCAGATCAGTAATTGTAGGCAATTGATACCTAATTCATAGCTTTCCAGATACTGCATGAACTTTCATGTTTTGTGTCACTGAGTATACAAAGACAAATCTAATCAAACATAAGTCAAACCTGACAAATGATTACTACACGGGCGCCAGGTTTTATTTAGAGTCAATCAATAAATTCTAAAGTTTAATTGCTCAACATGAGAAACTAGATTGTACAGGTTGAGCTAGACATCAGAAAGGAACCTGGAAAGTCCAAGGTTCTAGAAGACATATCGTTGTGGTTTTTACAATGGCAGCTCTGATCAGACCCCAGATCAGACAAAAAAAAGCATCAGACCCCAGATTTATTTTTACTTACCTCTTAGTAATAATGTCTAAAACTGGCCATACACATTAGATTAAAATCAGCCGAACCTGACAACCATTTAATGTTTGTGGGGACCCTCCCTTGATGGTAAATGTGGAGGGAGAGACCAATCGAACTTTTGGATTTCGACATGCCCAATCCTTTTGGTTCTTATGGGACATTAGCCACCTTTAGAGGTGCCTGGCAGCAGTTTACGCCACTCTCCCCATGTACACTCAGCTGAGACCAGGGTGTCAGCCAAGCGAATGTTCAGCTGACTGTCTAAAGTTTATGGTCATCCTAAGGCTAAATGTATGCCACATGTGGTGTGTAATGTTATTGTGTACTTGTGTATGTTTTTTTAATGGCAGTTTACGACAGGTATGTGCACTTGTATAGGCATACAGGTGAAAACTGCCCTTTACTGGCCTCTGCAGGCAGAAAAGGAATCTTACAAATGATATTCAGTTTGCTTAGTTAACAATTGTATCTGACAGAGATATTAATAAGCTGTTCCAATAAAAACAGTAATGCTCTTTATAACCTGGTTGTAGTAAAGTACTAAAATGGAATCGTGAAGGATTATAAGTACTATAGAGATAGCTGTTAGGGGAGCTCTTCAGTCAGAAGAATGTTGTATAGATCTGAAATTAAATCAGTTTATCAAAAAAGTATTAAAGATGATCTGCCTTAAAAAAAACAACACATTGGGCCAGATTTACTAATGTGTCAGTGCCAAAAATCTATCTAAAAAGCAATTCTAAAAAGTATTCTAAAAGTATCTAAAAAGTAGCAATACTGGAGCATCTCTTCAAATAAATCTGCATTGTTCCATTCCCCTGTTAATCCTCCTAAGGGCTTGTCCACATCACTGTCTGGATTCCGTTCTGGCTTTCCGTTATAACATCGTTATAACAGAAAAAAACAGAATCCACAAGACGGAAATCAAAACGGAAACCTTAAGAGGCATTCCGTTTTGATCCGTCATAATAGAAGCCTATGGGCAATCACAACGGATCCGTCTGGTTTCCGTTATGCTGGACGGAAAATAAAGTTTGGTCGACAGGAAACCTAGGCGGATCTGTTATGCTTGCCTATATACTTCTATTATGACGGATCAAAACGGAATGCCTCTAAAGGTTTCCGTTTTGATTTCCGTCTTGTGGATTCAGTTTTTTTCCGTTATAACAATGTTATAACAGAAAGCCAGAACGTAATCCAGACGGTGATGTGAACAAGCCCTAAAATGTATAAAAAACTTGATAGTTTTGTGTTACCAGTTGGAGGAGAGGGGGCGTCCTTGCATACTCTAGCACTATCCAATCAGTGCTGCTAGTGTCAGGGGAATGGTAACATTCATTTTCATAAATTTCTAGGAGTGATAGAGGAATGGCAGGACATTTAAATATGAGAAAGATGTTCCAGAATTGCTATTTCATGGGGAACACAAGCATTTACTAAAACAGGTTTGGAGTCAGAACCTCTTTAAGGCCGCATTCAGACGGCCGTAGTATTACGGATCCGCAAAAATGCGGATCCACAATACCACGGATGCCGCCTGGCAAATTGGGGAACACAACGGCGCCCCATTCAAAATGCCTATTCTTGTCCGCTGTTGCAGACAAGAATAGGACATGTTCTATAATTTCTTGCGTAGCCGCTGCTTGGCAAGATCGCGAGCCGGCCATAGAAGTGAATGGGCCCAGACCTATTCCGCAATTTTGCCCTAAGAGACATCCTGCAGTCGCTGAGACAGGAGGTGGTGCCATTTTATTATGATTAATATTCATTTTAGACGCCTTTATTTCCAGGGTGTTCTACATATAAAAAAGGGTTTACATACATGATATAATACAAACAATAAGTTGAAAAAACATGAGTTAATTGAATGACAGACTGGTACAGAGGAGGAGAAGACTCTGCCCACGAGGGGCAGATCTACAAGGAAAGAGGAAGGAGACAGTACGTGAGGGTTACATGCAGGAGCGTAACTAACATAGCAGTAGACCATGCTATGGGGCCCAGGGCAATAGGGGGCCCAGTCTTAGTTGGGATTATCTCCTCTTCTACTGGAGGTGAAAACTTGGTCAGGACTCTACCCTCTAAAGAAACAACTTTTAGCAAATGAAGCAGTGGAAAAAAAGGCCCAAGGGTCATTGAAGGGTTTAGCCAGAAACCCTTCTGTCCTGTGTGGGGGGTCTGGTTTGATCCTTGCTGTGGGGCCCTTATTTCTCTATGTACGCCACAGGTTACATGATTGACAGATATAGATGGGAGGATATCATGTACAATAGAAGGGACATCACAAGCGGCTGCAATCACGTTACATGACGTTGTATCTGTACATAGTCATCAGTTGTTTTCTCTCTGAACTTAGGCTTTAACTACAAACCTCTAGTGGAAATTGAAGACCGCCATATTATAACATCCCTGAGAACCAATAATGAGATCCTATAGGTGAAAATTATGTTCCAGTATTTTACTATTGATGGCCTATCCTCAGGACAGGCTATCAATATGTGATCAAAATCCAAAATCCTGTATCCCTGCCAGTCAGATGTTCCCAAGTAGCTCCGGTGCTGAAAGTCAGCGCCAGAAATATACCACTCTGTATAGTGGACGGAGCTGGTTATCATTCACTCCAATGATCAGCGCTGTAGTAATCAGCTCCGTTCACTACACAATGGACGTTGTTGGGTAGTTCTGGCTTCATCTTCTGGCGTCTGAGCTTCTAGGTAACAGCTTGGACTACTGATAGCCTAACCTGAATATAAGCCAAGCCATAGACCTTTATGGCATATCCACAGGATATGCCAATCCCACTTCTTGCTATACAATTTTTTACTGGATGCCTCTGCATGAAAGTCTATAACGCTAGTTGATACAGTGAAAAAAGTATGACCTGGTCTAAGTCAATTCCCTTTAATACTGTATCTCTATAAATTTTGCATTTTCCATTGCAGGTGGCTCATATATGATGGAACAAGAAGAAAATAAGAGAACAAGGACAGCTTACACGAGAGCGCAGCTTCTGGAGCTGGAAAAAGAATTCCTCTTTAACAAGTACATCTCAAGGCCAAGGAGAGTTGAGTTGGCCGTCATGCTGAACCTGACCGAAAGACACATAAAGATCTGGTTTCAGAACCGAAGAATGAAGTGGAAGAAGGAAGAAGACAAGAAGAGAGGACGAGGAAGTGACCCAGAACAAGACTCTGTCGTGTCCTCTGCTGATATTATAAAGGATGAGTCTCAGTGTATGGGAAACACACCACCCACCAGAGACTTGGTGCTGTCACCACCATTGCCAACTTCTTCATCTTCACAAGCCAACTCCATGACATCCTCCAGACAAGCTGAAAAGCGATAGAAATAAATATTTTCCGTTGACTCTAAAGTATTACAGCATATTGAACTCAATAGACTTAGATAACATAGATCAGGCCATGCAATGGTCCTGGCTATTATGTGTAAATGTGACCTATGCTTTATGTAGTCGTTATTGACAAAGTATCACATTATATGTATTGAAAGTGTTCCATAGTACAATGCATAATGGACAGCAGAAATATGAAGATCATCTCTTACAAATATCATCATTTAACTGGCTTTAACCAGAGGACGATTTGTGTATTAACTTTTTCCTTTAAATGGTGACTAACTTTTCACACAACTTTGCATAAATCAATAATACAAGCAACCACAAGAAACTTTGTAATATGTTTTATCAGTGAGAAATGTCTAGCTCTCATGTTATCCGCTGTTTACCGCTCCCTTGCTCCTTGTTTTTAATTTTGAAAAATGCTTTCATTCCATCCATATTACATGTGTCAATACAAGTCTATAGAGGGGGGGGTAGTGAGCAGCAGCATTAGTGAGACAGAACTCCAAGAGAGACACTAAAGAGAAAGCACAGCTACATAGGACGTTTCTATCTCAGCACAAGTGCTAAATACACAAACATACAGGTCAGAACGTCTCTGTAATGTCCTCTACGATCCTGTAGCTGCTTCTGGCTGACTGTGAGACAGTTATGAAGGAGATTCTCCTTTACTTTCTGTATGCAGTAGATGGCAGCTGGTCTCCACCGACCATGTCTAAGAAAAATGAAAACTAGATATTCACTATGTACAAAGGAAAACTTCTACAAAATACCAGATGCAAGTGATATAATGAAATATTGTTATTCTTCAAGTACAAAAACTGTGGTACTGATTAATGCAAAGTTTGTTGAAAGGTTAGTGAAGCTTTTGCCAGGGGTATGTGGGCCACATGCGTGTTGTTTACCTCACATGGTATTCTGCCTTTAATAGACATTAGGTTACAAGAAGCCCAGATATCTGTCTGTCCTTCCATTATAGGTGAGGTGGCTTTTATCCGCACCAGGAGGCCTATTATAAAGTTTGCTATAGATTCCCCACTCCTCTATATATGCCCCAATTGTACCCCTCCCCCCTTTTAAACCATATAAAAGTATTATGAGAGAGCAGACTGTGTATAGCAGAGGTTGGCAACCTGAGGCACATGCACCAGAGGTGACACGCAGACCGCATTCTGCTGGCTCGCCAGCTATCACCAAATGATGGCAGGACTTTTCAGTCATGTCGCCATTTGTTATGCACTGCATCTTAATGAAAAGAAAAACCTTCAGATGCACCACACACAACGTGTTAGGCCCGCCGTTCACCCTTCCCTCCCTGGCCTCCACAGAGGAACAATAGCGGGTTGTGGGACTCTGCTACCTTGCTGCTGCTGCTGCTGCTGCTGCTGCTGCTGCTGCTGCTGCAATACTCCTCTTCAAGACTGCCACAGAAAGGTATCTGAATGGACTGGGAATGGAGAGAGCGTGGTGAGCTTGGGGAGATAGGGGAACAAGTTTGGGGGTGGGGGGAGAATAGTGAAATGGGGGAATGAGCACTGTAACCAGTTTGGAGATGGGAGGGAGGATGGTGAGCTTGGGGGAATAGCCAAACAAGTACTGTGACCAGTTTAGGGAATGGGTGAGGATGGTGAAATGCAGGAACAAGCACTGTGACTAGTTTGGGTGCGGTGGGAGGACGGTGAAATGGGGGAATGAGCACTGTAACTACTTTGGGGGTGGGGGAGAATGGTGAAATGGGGAACGAGCACTGTGACTAGTTTGGGGTGGGGAAGGATGGTGAAATGGGGGAACGAGCACTGTGACTAGTTTAGGGGTGGGGGATGGTAAAATGGGGGAACAAGCACTGTGACTAGTTTGGAGGTAGGAGGGAGGATGGTGAGCTTGGCGGAATAGGGAATCAAGTACTGTGACCAGTTTGGGGAATGGGTGAGGATGGTGAAATGCGGGAACAAGCACTGTGACTAGTTTGGGGGTGGTGAGAGGATGGTGAAATGGGGGAACGAGCACTGTGACTAGTTTAGGGGTGGGGGATGGTAAAATGGGGGAACAAGCACTGTGACTAGTTTGGAGATAGGAGGGAGGATGGTGAGCTTGGCGGAATAGGGAATCAAGTACTGTGACCAGTTTGGGGAATGGGTGAGGATGGTGAAATGGGGGAACGAGCACTGTAACTAGTTTGGGGGTGGGGAGAATGGTGAAATGGGGGAACGAGCACTGTGACTAGTTTGGGGGTGGGGGAGGATGGTGAAATGGGGGAACGAGCACTGTGACTAGTTTGGGGGTGGTGGAAGGATGCTGAAATGGGGGAACGAGCACTGTAACTAGTTTGGGGGTGGGGGAGAATGGTGAAATGGGGGAACGAGCACTGTGACTAGTTTGGGGGTGGGGGAGGATGGTGAAATGGGGGAACGAGCACTGTGACTAGTTTGGGGGTGGTGGAAGGATGCTGAAATGGGGGAACAAGCACCGTGATCAGTTTGGATGTAGGGGGGAAGATGGTGAAATGGGGAATGAGCACTGTGACTAGTTAGGGGGTGGGGGGAGGATGGTGAAATGGGGGAACAAGCACTGTGACTAGTTTGGGGTGGGGATGGTGAAATGGGGGAACAAGCACTGTGACTAGTTTGGGGATGGAGGGGATGGTGAGCTTGCATGTTATTGCTGGGGGGATGATGAGTCAACTTTCTGACTATTTTTGGGGTGATCCTGTATTTGATTGCTGGGGGGATGATGGGGAATAAGCTTTCTGACTACTTGAGAAGTGGAGGGGATGGTGAGTCTGCATGTGATTCTTGGGGGGGAAGAGGGTGGCGGGGGATAGTGAACCTGGGAATTAGGTGCTGGTTATGATGGGAAACCAGATTTCTGACTACATTCCCCCATATACTGGTCCCCCATATATTGGTCCCTTAGGCAGATATCGGTCTCCCATAAGGGTTCCTGGGACATCCTCACAGTGCTCCTATAGTCTGCCATAATGGTGCACTGTAATCAGTATCCTCCACAGTGCCACCTATGGTCAGTTCAGTGACATGCTATATCATTCATATATTTGCTGGAAGGTAATTTTCCTAAAAAGTTTGAAGTCAGGCAGTGTTGTTGAGAATTTCTGGATGTAGCTAGTAAATATGTCACATGTTTGTATTATATGACTTTGTATGACATGGCACACTGAGAGTTTCAGCTTAGATTTTTTTTCTGGCACTCTGTACAAAAAAAGTTGCTGACCCCTGGTGTATAGCAAAAGACTCAGAGAGATTCTACAGTCAGTTGGATGTGTCATATAAAAAAGTTGCATTTTGCAGCGTGGCTGCCCTGCACAGACCCCACACATTTCAGTCCTATGGTGATAATTACTGTAACTGTAGCTGTGATGAGATATAATAGATCTGTTATTTAGGGGCCTTCCACTTAGGCTGATTGACTGCCTGAAATGAGCACCGACTGATAATGCAGCATGTTGATCGGCGCTTGTTTAGCTCCATTTAAATAGATCAATTTTCAGCACTGTAGATCATTTAGCAGATATACTTTTAATCTCCACATGAAAGATGTGATACAGGGCTAATTGATCATCTACCTGATTGTTGGCCCCCTGCGAAAGGGCCCAAAGAGAAATAACATAATGGATCCTAGCAGATCGTATTGATTTCTGTTGCAAATCAGTAGAACAGAGGATCAGAATACTGTATTGACAAAATGGATCCAATGGATCAACAGACATTTGCACAGGTCAAAATTACCTGTGCACTGTCTCCTTTGCAGCGGTGGCAAAGTGCAATTATAACTGCTCACCCCATTCACTTGCCTCTACAAGCGACATGATGCACAGGTAATTTTGAAGCGGAAGCATCGCTCGCACAAGCACCGCTACCTCTTCAAACACCTGAATGGCAGGCGTGCCGGGAGTCAATATCTTTGCACTGTACAACCACTTTCAAATCTCTGTTTCATCAATCGCAGATGTCTGGAGGCCACAATAGACATTAATGCAGAATTACTAATCCTGTTCCAAATGTAGACAGCGTAAGCTTATAGTCTAAATATACACCAAATTTATCACGGTGGCTCATGCTGGATGCCAAACATGGTGCATGGCTAGACAAGTTTGTCTGACGTTATACTATTGATTGGTTTACTTTTCAACAAAATTTTGGCGCACATTGGCCCAGATATACTAATGTGTCTGTGCCAAAAATCTATCTAATAAGTCACACAATTTGGTGCATCTGTGTTGCCAAGACCTGGAAGAAGCATAACAGAGGATGGGGTGCTATGACTGCAACAGTTTTCTTCATAAATCAAAGTGGCAGTCATAACATGGATGCTCCTTAGGACTGGGCGGTGACAGGGAAGGACACCATTTCTTCCCTAGGGCCCACCCTGATGTTGGGGCTTCTGTCTGATGGTAGTTAGGGTGCCCTTGGTGTTATGCATTTGGTGTGGGTGCAAGGCAGGAGATGTAGGTGCTGTGGCTGGCGAATGGTGCTGAAGTCAGTAACCAAGCCAGTTGTAGAAAATAGACAAGTCTCTCTTTACTAAAGTGCAGAATATTATAGTGCATCCTACGGTATCAAAACCCAGTTCTAAACAATTCACAGTGCAGCTCTTTCCAGATAGCAATGTATGGATATAAGCAAGGATGGGGATTGTAGTACTCCTTGCCTCTATCTTTCTCTCTCTTCAAAGAATCTCTGTAATTCCCAGCTGAGGGGTACAGGATTAAGATATGGCTGGCCATGACTGTGTCAAAGTGTAAAAGAATGTATAAGCAACGTCTCTCTCACTGCAGTAAATTCTTTATACAGCTTAGTGACTGACTCCATTGCTTGACCTTGTAGATTCTGGACCTTGTAGTTCTTTATTTTCTCTATGGAGAAGTGTAGAGAAGAGGTGGCTTTCTTGATGCAAATGTCCCAGAGTCAGCGATTGTCTTGGACTCAGGCCTAGTCTTCTGAGGAGTGAGCACATGTAGCTCCTCTCTCTTCCTCAGCTATCACTAAACTTCACTAGAGGCAAACCTAAGTCCATCTCCCAGCTTCCTAGAATTCAGGATTGTTAAAACCTATCCATGACTATCCATAAAAAAATAAATGGGTACAATGTAATACAACAGAACATTATATAGACACAAATACCATGAATAAACAATTTTGGAGGTAGCCAATTGTGTGGTTTCTACACTTTTTCCGACATGTTCTATGAGGGATGGTTCTTCATGGGAAAGGAATGAGGCCTAAGATGTGCCATTTTGCATCAAAATTGCTCCACAAATCTTGTGTCCAAGTATGTTTCAAAGTAAGCCAAGCAATAGTTGCTATAGAGTCAGAGAAAAGAATCTATCCCTGCACCACCTTCATCATCCAGCCTGAGCCCCTGTGATAAATCTGGTGCCGGTCTAGACAACCGGTCTAAGCTTATACCATCTTTAGGACTAGAAAATCTGGTCTATTGTTCCATCTTAAACTACACCCCTTTCCATTAACCCACACCCCATCTTTGAGCTGAAAAAAAAAACAGAAATAGATGAGCAAGGTGCGGTGGATTATTCATTTTGGTGCTTTCACTTCATAAATGGAACTTGATAAAATATTATGCACTAAGTCTTGGCACATTTTACAGTAAAGTCTGGGCACAATCACATTAGTAAATTTGCCCCATTACATTCTGGTCATTAAAGTCATCAAGATCTGACCACTAATGGTCTATTAGTGGCCAACTCAAATAGTTCGGTGTTCAATATTGGTAGAGACTCTAGGATTGCCCTAAAGATGCCCATAGACTTTCCATAGCTGGGGCCAACAGCTATCTCTCCTGACACCCCTCCCCCCTTACATTATGGTCATTAAAGTCATCAAGATCTGACCACTAATGGTCTATGGCCAACTCAAATAGTTCGTTGTTCAATATTGGTGGAGACTCTAGGATTGCCCTAAAGATGCCCATAGACTTTCCATGGCTGGGGCCAACAGCTATCTCTCCTGACACCCCCCCCCTTCCCATAAACATTCACAGTGGAGCATATATTTTCTTTCAATGAGGAGAAAACTGCTGTGATACTTCTAGCAGTGGCTTATCTCCCAAAGGAAAAAAAAAAAAGATCCAATCATCTGTCTGGGGAGAATAGGAAGTTCCCATGCACATTAGACCATTGGCTGGTCCTGCCAAAAACAATGTGTTCGGCAGTCAATAGTATGATATGTATGGAGGCCTTCACTGTATTCATTATATCCCCTTTGTCCTGTCTATTGCACCTGAACAGTCTCACACTGATGTTTCATTCCAAAGCACTTTGTAGAGATTTGAACACCAGAAGTATTTCCGCTTTCTGTTATATGACTGTATTGTATGGCTAGGATCAGCGTGTGACTTTGTGGCACAATATCTGTAAATTGACTTTGAGAATTAAAATGCTACAAATGAACTCAGCAGCTCCAGTTAGGAACTTCTGCATTGTACAATGGAAATGCTTTGTGATGTGTAGAAGAATACGTGAATGTAATCCAAGTGCATTATAAATTTGGGGTTTGCATCTGCAGCTCATGAGGTCCCTATCTGAAATAAACAATGTTATTATTTTGTTTGAAATAAAGATTGTGCACAAATGACCAGGATCAGACTGGTTCCAGAGGATTCTCCGGTGAGCCCAGGCTCTAATGCCATAGTGGGCCCCAAAGGTCCATGAGAAGCAGGGGCGTAACTACCATAGCGGCAGACCATGCGACTGCTATGGGACCCAGGGTAAGAGTTGGGATCATCTCCTCTTCTACTGGGGGTGAAAACTTGGTTAGGACTCTACCCTCTAAAAGAACAACTTTTAGCAAATGAGGCAGTGGAAAAATGGCCCAAAGGTCATTAAAAAGGGTTTAGGCAGAAACCCTTCTGTCCTGTGTGGGGGGCCTGGGGTGATCCTTGCTATCGGGCCCTTACTTCTCTATGTACACCACTGATGAGAAGAAAAACCTTTGGAGCCTGTGGTGCCTGTGGAGTCAATCACTTACCATTAGGGTTTATTTCTTTGAATCAAAACCTATTAGACTTTATTGATGATTTACAGTGCCTTGTGAAAGTATTCGGCCCCCTGGAACTTTTCAACCTTTTGCCACATTTCAGGCTTCAAACAAAAAGATATAACATTTTACATTTTTGATGAAGAATCAACAACAAGTGGGTCACAATTGTGAAGTGGAACGAAATTTATTGGATCATTTAAACTTTTTTTGTAATAATAAAACTGAAAAGTGGGGCGTGCAAAATTATTCGGCCCCCTTGCATTAATACTTTGTTGCGCCACCTTTTGCTGCGATTACAGCTGCAAGTCGCTTGGGGTATGTCTCTATCAGTTTTGCACATCTAGAGTGAGTGACTGAGATTATTGCCCATTCTTCCTTGCAAAACAGCTGGAGCTCTTGGAGGTTGGATGGAGAGCGTTTGTGAACAGCAGTTTTCAGCTCTTTCCACATATTCTCAATTGGATTCAGGTCTGGACTTTGACTTGGCCATTCTAAGACCTGGATACATTTATTTTTGAACCATTCTATTGTAGATTTTGCTTTATGTTTGGGATCATTGTCTTGTTGGAAGATAAATCTCCGTCCTAGTCTCAGGTCTTTTGCAGGCTCCAACAGGTTTTCATCCAGAATGGTCCTGTATTTGGCTCCATCCATCTTCCCATCAATTTTAACCATCTTCCCTGTCCCTGCTGATGAAAAGCAGGCCCAAACCATGATGCTGCCACCACCATGTTTGACAGTGGGGATGGTGTGTTCAGGGTGATAAGCTTTGTTGCTTTTACGCCAAACATATCTTTTTGCATTGTTTCCAAAAAGTTTGATTTTGGTTTCATCTGACCAGAGCACCTTCTTCCACATGTTTGGTGTGTCTCCCAGGTGGCTTGTGGCAAATTGTAAACCAGACTTTTTATGGATATCTGTGAGAAATGGCTTTCTTCTTCCATAAAGGCCAGATTTGTGAAGTGTTGGACTGATTGTTGTCCTATGGACAGACTCTCCCACCTCAGCTGTAGATCTCTGCAGTTCATCCAGAGTGATTATGGGCCTCTTGGCTGCATCTCTGATCAGTCTTCTCCTTGTTTGAGATGAAAGTTTAGAGGGACGGTTGGGTCTTGGTAGATTTGCAGTGGTCTGATACTCCTTCCATTTCAATATGATCGCTTGCACAGTGCTCCTTGGGATGTTTAAAGCTTGGGAAATCTTTTGGTATCCAAATCCAGCTTTAAACTTCTCCACAACAGTATCACGGACCTGCCTGGTGTGTTCCTTGGTCTTCATGATGCAGAACCCTGAGACTATCACAGAGCAGGTGCATTTATACGGAGACTTGATTACACACAGGTGGATTCTATTTCTCTTCATCAGTCATTTAGGACAACATTGGATCATTCAGAGATCCTCAATGAACTTCTGGAGTGAGTTTTTTGAACTGAAGGTAAATGGGCCAAATAATTTTGTATGCCCAACTTTTCAGTTTTATTATTACAAAAAAAGTTTAAATGATCCAATAAATTTCGTTCCACTTCACAATTGTGACCCACTTGTTGTTGATTCTTCACCAAAAATTTAAAATGTTATATCTTTTTGTTTGAAGCCTGAAATGTGGCAAAAGGTTGAAAAGTTCCAGGGGGCCGAATACTTTCGCAAGGCACTTAAGGGTTTGGGCTTTGAGAATAATTTTCTCTGGTGGGTCCAAGGAACCCCAGTCTGATGCTGCAAATGAGCAGAAGCACACACAGATATCATCAGAAACCCATAGCACAACTTAGTAATGGCAACCCCCTCTTGTGATTTCTGCTCTTTTATTATGTGGAGGAATTTTTAATAAATTGGAAAAAAAGTTACACTCCATCTCACCCACTTTACCTAATTTCTATAAAAAAGTGGAACAGATTCTTCATAGACAGGTTCTTCTGAGTAGCATATTTCTAAATGCACCTGTATTTATCTCAGACAACTTGCATAAATATAATGTTAAATCTCCTCCATAAAGCTCTAAGCCCCATTTTCCATCCGTGGGAGAGTATGTAGAGCAGGATGGAAGTGGTAGTTATGGCTCTGAGGCTGGTCTTAGTTCTCACAGTTCACAGTGGAAATCTCCCCTCCAGCTCTCCCTGGGGCTGAGCAGTGACAGGACAACGCACCCTTCGTTCCCCTGAGGCACTCCCTGGTGTTGGGGTTCCTGCCTGGTGGTAATTGGGGTGCCCTTGATGGTAGATGTTTGGCAAGGTGCAAGGCAGTGGTGTGGATGCAGATGTTGACAGAGAGTGGAGTGAATAACCAGGCCTGTTGCTTGCAACAAAGTCTTTTACTAAAGTTGATGATAGGGATCGTAGTACAAGTAGCAGCAAGGTACTAATATACTATACTATTTACTAATAAACTATATAATATAAATATAATATACTATAATATACTAATTCATATCACAGTGCAATATTTTCTAATAGGACAGTGACAATGCTGCAAATTTTTAAATTCGTTTTGTGTCTGATATTGTGACTATTTCAAAAAATTTGATTTATGTCTATACAAATTAATTATGTTCCAATTGGCCTGAAAATTGGTATATGACACTTTAAGGTCTCCTAAGACTCAGTTCTTTTAATATCTTTTTTATTATCTCCTTTATTTTTTTTTTTACAAACTTTTGCTCCCCCCATTTCCAAGCTGTTTAACACAATGTGAACAATAACAAATAATGTCACACTGACATACACAGCTATGAGAAAATATTTGGATTTTTTATGCTTTTTAATATAAGAAACCTTCCAACAATTGTCCCTTATTGGTGGCAGATGGTGTTTAAACATACACTGTGCTATTAGAAAAAAAGAATGGCTTGTTGGAACCAAGCATCCAAAAATTATGCCTTAATAGGGGCAGATCACTGCCGGCTTAATACACACACGTTTTTGTCATAAGAAACAGTATCTTGTTCTGCACAAGCTTCCAAAAATGATGCATTAATGGGGACAGAATGCCTGCCCGTATTTATACACACAGAAGTGTAACTTGTCAGAAGAAAGAGTGGCTTGTTCTGAACTTGAACAAGACTGTAAAAATATTTCCCTTTATTTGGGAGCAGCAGCTCCTAAAGCTGTGGAAAGATTAAGGAGCAGTTGTGGAAAAGGTAAGGTGTGTAGGGGTAATAGTGACCATGATAGTAGCATCCGCAGTAGCAGCTCAACATGTATTAGACAAGCCAAGTAAGTAGATATGTCTGTGGCTATGTTGGTGTAATAGTAGTGGTGGCTATGTAGGAGTAATGGTAGTGGCAGTAGGGGGATTGGCAGCAGGGAGTAGCAGCTTCGGTGGTGGTGGCAGTGCAGTGCCCGGGAGCCAGGAGCACTTAGAAATTGGACATTTGTATATTTCCCCTATGCAAAGTTAAAAACTTCTTACTTTATTTGACCTACAAGGGTTAACGTGCACATTTTATTACTGTGTAACTGCATTTTGTATATGTTTTGATATATACTCTGTTCATTATCACTGTACTTAAATGGCTCTGTGGAAAGGGTTAAATGAATATTGAGAGACTGTTAGAGCTTGGATTATGGAGCTGGTAATTTTCCACTGCTACCATAAGAGAAAAACAGACTTGTTTACCACTATGTTTTGGAGGGAAAAACCCAGACTTGTTTACCACCAAAAATCAGACAGCCTGACCTTTTAACTGTCTGGTTTTAGCTGTTGTTATGTCTGAAAACTTGTTTGTGTCAGAAACACCTGCTGAGTCATTACCATTAACTGCAACATTGTATCTGTTTGTGCTGAGCTTCTCCACTCCACCCCTCCCACTAGAAGGTTCTAGTCTAGCAGACACAGTATATAAGGACAGCAGTCAGAGCCCTTAGTGTTGTTGCAGTTAGGGACCAGTGCTTGAAGAGGAGAATCTGACGGACTACTGAGGGACGAGAAGAAGACATGGACGGGGATACGCTGCCACAGACCCTGGATCATCAGCCTTGGACCAGGGTACCAGCCTTCTGAAGAGAAAGAGGGAAAGCTAGCGCAGGCCTTTCCTCAGCACCAAACCCTTCTTCTGCCAGGGAGGAGATTGGAGAAGCCAGTCCTATGCCTCGCCTGTATTGTTTTGCACCTGAATTCCAGTAAAGAAGCACCCTGGTTTACTGCAGACCCTGACTCTCTGGACTTATTTCCCATTGGGGTGCACCACGCCTTAACAACCCTTCTGGAGAGCAGTAACATGTGGTGACACCTCGACGGTGTCCAGGGGACCCCAAACCCGGACACTGCAATTTGGCGTCACGAACAGGATCCAGTCCAGCACCAACAGTCATCGTGGATCCAGCTCCCGTGGATCAAGACAGCCAGTGGCAACTACAGAAACGCCCCATCCCGTATCTGAGGTGAACCAGCAACATAGAAGCATCTGTACTGTAAGTGTTCTCCTTGTGGGGTTCGCCACAAGCAAGTGACTGTGCTAGTGAGACTGTGTCCTGCATTGTTAGCTAGAGATTTGCTAGTGAGGAACTGAATTACTGTCTCATAGTGCTACTATACTTTGCTGCCATGTCAGTAGATGGAGACCGTGATCTGCCTGCCAGTTCTGGGGTTTCTAGCCCTTCTCCAACTATACCCTTGTCGATACCATATTTTTTTGGAGCACCATGGTTACCGAAATATGGAGGAGAGCCTACAGGCCTCAAAGATTTTAGGGATCAGATGAGCGCCATTTACAAGATGATTTCCCTTAATGATGAACAGAAAGTTGCTATGTTGATTGGTCAATTGGAGGGAGCAGCCCTAAGAGAGGTAAAGTCATGGCCCAGTACTGAAAAGCGTACTGCTGACCACATCTTTGACAGACTTGCCAGCATGTTTGACAGGCGCACATTGTCCGAGTTAAAAATGCATTTTTTTAGCCACAAACAAAGGATAGGTGAAAACCTACGAGATTTTGCTTTAAGTCTCCAGGAATCACTGTGTGCCATCCAGCACATGGGTCCACATGAGGTACTTAACTCAGACCGGACTCTGAAAGACCAGTTTGTAGAGGGTGCCAGACTAGATGCTGTAAAAACCCAGTTAAGAGTTCTTGCATTACAAGACCCTGATATGCCATTTCTTGACTTTAAGGAGCTTGCAGTAAAGGTGCTGGGTTCTGATTCAGACCCAGGTTATAATTGTGCCACTATATCTGAACAAAGGAGTAAACCAGTAGAGTCTAATGTTAACAAATGTGATGAACATACTGAAGTTAACCTGAAAGAGTTGGTGTTGCAGCTTGTAAAAAATCTTGAGGTGTTACAAAAAGAGGTCCAGGGCATGAAACAAAGCCGTCAGCCTGATAGAGGTACTTGGTACCCTAGAGGTAGACCGAGATATGGTTCTAATGGTAATCCTAGGAATCATGGTCGATTACCCACTGACCAGTTTGATGCCAGTGGCCGACCAATATGTCGTAAATGTCAAGAAGTTGGTCATCTGGAGCGGGAATGCACGAAGTTAAACTAGTGTCTCCTGGGGCCATGGACCAACCCTCAGGGGGAGGCTGCTTGGGTCCAAACTTTGCTTCATACATTGGTGAATGTCCTACAATTACAGTCAGAATCAATGGTGTGTCCTGCCTTGCTTTAGTGGACACTGGGTCACAAGTAACTACTATCAATTGCCATTTTATCAGCAGCATTGGGAGCTAGACCATCTTATCCATCCTACTCAGAGTAAGATAAATGTGATCGCCAGCAATGGCCAGCCTATAGCATCCCAGGGATACTGGGAGCCCACTGTTCAAATTGGTAATACTGATTTACAGCGGCAAGGTTTAATAGTTGTGCACGTGCATGATGAGGGTTTTCCCCCAGTTGTATTGGGAATGAATATTTTGCAAAACTGTGTGGAGGAATCGATGTGTATACTCCAGCAAGAGTTAGTTACAGCACCTTTGCCGGACCGAAGAGTGTTACAGCATACACTGAGGGCACTCATGGGGCACAAAAGTTTCAGTGATCACAAGGGTGAGATTGGAAATGTAAGGGTTACTGATGCTAAACCCATATGGTTACAGCCTCACTCAGAGACATTACTTTGGTGTAAAGCATGTATAGGACCACATGGGAAAGCTTACCAGGCCCTTGTGGAACCTATACTGGATGGGGGAAAAGAATATTTGCTTGCTGCTCGCAGTCTAGTTACTGTGAAGCGTGGTAGGGTGCCAATCCGCATGCTAAACATTAGTGACTGACCTATTCAGTTGCACAAATACCAGACTGTTGCTAAATTAATACATGTTGGGAACGATGATATTGTTCATTTTGACGGTCCAGTCACGCAGTCCGCCAGCCAGGCGGAAGTCTGTCCGGCAGGTCTCTGGTGGGAGCAACTGCACATTGGGGATCAGAACACTCCCGCTGAGTGGAAGGAGGGCGCCCTGAAGGTTGTTAAAGAGCATGAGGCTGCTTTCAGTAAACACCCTATGGATTTTGGGAATGTAGAGGTGATCCACCACACCATCCCTACTGGGTCTCATCTACCCATTAAAGATAGATACAGGCCCATACCACCAGCCATGTACCAGCTAGTGAAACAGATAGTGAACGACATGAAAGCCTCTAATGTAATTCGGGACAGTCATAGCCCTTGGGCTGCACCCTTAGTGCTTGTGCATAAAAAGGATGGTACAATACGATTCTGTGTAGACTATCGCAAATTAAATAACATCACACATAAAGACGCATACCCCTTGCCTAGAATAGAAGAGTCCCTATCAGCCCCTCGGCTCTGCAGCATTCTTCTCTACTTTAGATTTAACTAGTGGCTACTGGCAGGTCCCCATGGCACCCAACGACCGGGAAAAGACAGCTTTTACTACACCTATGGGACTTTATGAGTTCAATTATATGCCATTCGGCCTGTGTAATGCACCAGCCACTTTCCAGCGTCTCATGGAGTATTGCTTGGGTCACAAAAACTTTGAGACTGTGCTATTGTACCTGGATGATATTATTATATACTCTAAATCCTACGAAGACCATTTTACAACACCTGTCTGAAGTATTTGCTGTACTCATAAAACATGGACTCAAAGTAAAACCGTCTAAGTGCCACTTATTGCAGTCTGAGGTGCACTATCTAGGGCATGTGGTCAGTGCTCAAGGGGTTCTTCCTGACCCTGATAAAATCGCTGCAGTTAAAAATTGGCCCACACCTACCAATATCTATGAAGTAAAAAAATTTTTAGGCTTTGCTGGATATTACAGACGATTCATTCAGGATTTTACTAAGGTTGTAGCCCCTTTGCAGAACTTGTTAAAAGGCCAGCCTAATAAGAAAGGTTCAAATAAGACGTCTATTGTATGGACTGGTGCTCAGGAGAACGCTTTTAATGATCTGAAATGTAAACTTACCGAAGCCCCTATTCTTGCTTACCCAGACTATACTAAACCCTTCAGACTGTATACGGATGCGTGCAAGAAGGGCTTGGGAGCAGTGTTGGCTCAAGTGCAAGACCAACATGATCGAGTCATTGCATACGCCAGTCGATCACTGAGGCCTACTGAAAGAAATTACTGTAATTACAGCTCTTTTAAACTCGAATTACTCGCCTTGGTCTGGGCAGTTACAGAAAAATTTAGAAAACATTTGACCGCTACTGAATTTGTGGCCTATACAGACAACAACCCCATGGTCCATCTTTCCACTGCTCATATAGGTGCCATAGAACAGCGCTGGGTCTCTAGACTAGCCAATTACAAATTTACCATCAAATACCGTTCTGGCAAATGTAATATTAATGCAGATGCCCTGCCGAGATTTCCTATAGGTGCACCAGCCAACCTGCATGATGACTGCTGGGAAGACGTTGAAATGCCAGACTTTTTCGTCCTGGGACTCAAGCAAGATGCTATTACTGCCAGAGAGACCAGTCAACAAAATCCCATCCATCCACAAGCAGCCAGAATGGACTGGATCCAATTACAACGTGAAAGCAGAGTTCTACGGGAACTATTGCCTGTGCTCCAATATGGTAAGAACCTTACACCACATCAGAGAGAAGCCGCCGACCCTGAGGTGCTCAAACTGTTGAAACAGAGGAAACACCTCTTTTATGAGAAGGGTCAGCTCAAACGTCGCATTATTGATCCTCTGACACATGACCGTATTAAACAGATTGTGGTACCCAGACAGGATGCCCATCTGATCCTGGATGCATACATAATCAATCCGGACATTTGGGTGCCAGAAACAGAGTCACTTATCAGACAGAGATTCTTTTGGGTTGGAATGCGAGATGACATAGAAAAATGGTGTCGCGAGTGCCCTATCTGTGCCATTAATAGGGATGACCAGCCCAGACAAAAAGCACCACTGCACCCAATTGAGAGTCATAGGCCATTTGAGCTCATTGCCTTAGACCATGTTAAATTAAGACCCCAGCCAAGATGGGTATGTGTACGCCCTAACAATCATTGACCATTATAGCAAGTATGCCATGGTGATACCCGTAAAAGACTTGTCAGCACAAACCACTGTGGATGTGTTTGAAAAGAGGTTTATTGAGGTCCACAGACTACCAGAAAAGATTCTGACCGACCAAGGCTCAGCATTTGAGTCACAATTATTCCAAGAAATGTGCACATTGTACAATATTAAAAAAAATACGTACAATGGCCTATCACCCACAATGCAATGGTTTATGTGA
>ONZH01018319.1:0-26907 GCA_900303285.1 Rhinella marina | reverse complement strand
GTTATCTCGCATGGTGTTCCAGGGGAAAAAAAAAATAAAAAAAATGTATAAAATTTGGACGGAGCGGGTGGTTTACAAGGTGCAGGGCTAGTCGGGTCTTAATTGCATTCAGATGTTCCACCTCCAGCCTAAAATTTCCCCCTTATAAGCCCCCCACGGCCGGCATCAGGTTACAGCCCAGAGTTTGGACACAATGGAAGAATTTAGCAAGCATGGCCGTGGTGTTTTTTTTGCTTTCTTTTGCAGGGAGGGGGAGGATCCACTTACACCCCTAGCCCCCCCAGCTCTTTGCCAGGGCCATGCGTGTTTGCTTATAGGACATGAATGGCTCTCGCACTTGCTATTCGCGAGCCGTACCTTTCCCCATGTACGAGAACGGACAGGGCGGCCCGGGCTACTCAAAGGGCCCCTTTTACAACCCGGTGCCGATGCCCCCCCCCACGTAGTAACAAGGCTCTCCTTTAGTACCTGTCCGTGAATACGGTAGAATAGAATAACAGAAAGAAGCGTCCTCTTACTCCGTACTATGGCTCCTGGACCAGGTGAAAAAAAGTGGAGTTGCCCTTTAAATCCAATTTCTTGGCAATATTCTCGTTGGGTTGGATGGGATCCACGGAAAGGTTGCCTGGCCCGGTTTCATGTACTCATTACAATTCAGGGGAGGATTGCGGCGCAGAACGGCAATCCTATTATTAAAATGTTACGTAATACCCTTTAAAGGGAACCTGTCACATTGATCATGGCGTCTGATCTGCAGAGCAGGAGGAGAGGAGAAGAATTATATACCGTCTATATATGTAGTGAATTCCTGCTCTTTCTATGGTAAGGAGTCCAGTGGGCGGTCCTATCTGTGATTGATAGCTCTCTGTATCCAGTCGGACCGCCCACTGGACTCCTAAGCAGAGAAAAAGCAGCGATTTGCACGAATAAAGTTTCGCATGAATAAACTATACAGTCTCCTGCTTTTTAAAGAGAACTCATCAGTCACCGCTCCCTACTTGCATCCCCCATGTAATAACAATTCTGGAGCATCTTTTCTTACGGCTCTATGTTGTGCCATTCCTCTATTATTCCTGCAAGAAGTTATAAATCAATTACTAGCATTTTGCAATGAAGGTTCAGCTGGGTGTTACCAGTTGGGGGCGTGTCCCTGCCCAGTCTGACACTATCCAATCAGTGCTTTCAGTGTCAGACACCCATCTGGACCCTAATTGCAAACTGCTAGCAATCCATTCACAAACTGGAAGGTAACATACATAGGTCATGGATATATTTATCGGCCTCACACCCAGGGGCAGTATAATGACGCCTGTACAGTGCTGCACAGTATGACGGCACTACGTAGGCAGTATAATGACGCCTGTACAGCGCTGCACAATATGACGGCACTACGTAGGCAGTATAATGACGCCTGTACAGTGCTGCACAGTATGATGGCACTACGTAGGCAGTATAATGACGCCTGTACAGCGCTGCACAATATGACGGCACTACGTAGGCAGTATAATGACGCCTGTACAGTGCTGCACAGTATGATGGCACTACGTAGGCAGTATAATGACGCCTGTACAGCGCTGCACAATATGACGGCACTACGTAGGCAGTATAATGACGCCTGTACAGCGCTGCACAATATGACGGCACTATGTAGGCAGTATAATGACTAATGACGCCTGTACAGCGCTGCACAGTATGACGGCACTACGTAGGCAGTATAAATGACACCTGTACAGCGCTGCACAGTATGACGGCACTACGTAGGCAGTATAATGACGCCTTGTACAGCGCTGCACAATATGACGGCACTACGTAGGCAGTATAATGACGCCTGTACAGCGCTGCACAATATGACGGCACTACGTAGGCAGTATAATGACGCCTGTACAGCGCTGCACAATATGACGGCACTACGTAGGCAGTATAATGACGCCTGTACAGCGCTGCACAATATGACGGCACTACGTAGGCAGTATAATGACGCCTGTACAGCGCTGCACAATATGACGGCACTACGTAGGCAGTATAATGACGCCCTGTACAGCGCTGCACAATATGACGGCACTACGTAGGCAGTATAATGACGCCTGTACAGCGCTGCACAATATGACAGCACTACGTAGGCAGTATAAATGACGCCTGTACAGTGCTGCACAATATGACGGCACTATGTAGGCAGTATAATGACGCCTGTACAGTGCTGCACAATATGACGGCACTATGTAGGCTGTCACAATGACGATATAAGGCCTGAAAGGGATGACAACCCCAGTCCATATGACTTATTAGGGAATAGGGATGGCTCACTGGACTGTCCCCCACTCAGGTCCATGTGCTAGGATGGAGCGCTGTTCTGGAGAACCTGGCAAATCCATGCATTACATGGTCGGCCATTTTTGTGTGCCCACGGGAATCAATCAGAGCTTAGCTTTTAAAATGAAAGCTGCGCTGTTATTGGCAGCTTTTCATTTAGACATCTCCCTGGTGCTGGACCACATCCTCGGTCTGGGGGGGTAGGATTATTATTACTATTGTGCAGCGTCAGGGTGTCCTTTACCCAAGATGGGAAGTCACACGTTAACCACGCGGTAACTCCGACGCCCACAAGTGGCGAGGTTGAGGCGGACTTTGGATAGACATCCTTTGACGGAAGCTATCTGAGGCTGTGAGCCAAGAGGACGCCAACAACAATGGCGGTTTTCCAGTGCAGCTCCTTTACGGGCCCTTTACCATGACTGCAAACGGAAAATGCTCGCTCCTGATGATTGGCGAGGGTAAACATGCCGCCAACCACCCTGCAAAGGTGCGGCACCAAAAATCAGAACTGTCGGCAGCGCATCGCTTTGTGTTAAAGGGGTTGTGTTATCTTAGAAATTGGTGGCGTTTTGCTAGGTGGGATCCGCACCTATTTACAGAACAGGCCCCTGAAAGTGAAAGCCCACCAAGCAAGTGCGGCATGTTCTCCATTCATTTCTATGAGAGTTCCAAAAAATATCCGCTATTTTTGGAAGTCCCATAGAAATGATTAAAGAGCACACTGCGCAAGCGCGGCCACCCCTCCATTCGCTTCTATGGGCCTGCTGGGAATAGCCAGTGTTCGCCTGTTTTTGGCAGCCCCAAAGAAATGCATGGAGGGTGATGGCGCATGCGCAGCTCCTCTCTGCCCATTTTAGGGGTTCCACTCTGGAGATAGTTCTGGAATCTAGTGATATGCCACGTTTTTCAAACCAGCTCCTGGATCTGAAAACTTTTTAAATTGGATTTAATTAAAAATTTCATATAGCCGCTGAGTTATTCAATAAAATGTATCTGTATAGTGCCACCTGCTGTTTGTTCTTTTCCTCACCTCTGTCCACCTTGCTGAGGTGGTCGCACGTGCTCAGTTCCATCTTTCAATTGCCACCAGACGTATCTACTGTTAGAAACTGTGACGGTTACAGGGAGAGATCTGCAGCAGAAAGGATGCACCCCCTAAGCTGTGATAGAGGGAGAAATGCAGGAGAATGGACATGCCCCTGAGCGGAGATCTGCAGCAGAAAGGATGCACCCCCTAAGCTGTGATAGAGGGAGAAGTGCAGGGGAATGAATGGACATGCCCCTGAGCGGAGATCTGCAGCAGAAAGGATGCACCCCCTGAACTGTGATAGAGGGAGAAATGCAGGAGAATGGACACGCCCCTGAGCGGAGATCTGCAGCAGAAAGGATGCACCCCCATGAGCTATGACAGGGGAGATCTGAAGCTGAAAGGACACGCCTAAACTGTGATAGTGAAAGAACGGTAGCAGGAAGGATATACTCCCTGAGCTGTGATAAAGGAGAGCTAAAGCTAAAATGATGCAAAACTATGATAGAGAGAACTGCAGCAGAAAGGACACACCTCCTGGGTTGTGATAGAGCTGCCAGCTTGAAATAAACCTAGCAATGAATGGGGAGATCTCTGGATCCACGAGCTGGTTTTAAGATGAGACAATACCGTTAACAGGGACATGCTGCCAAATGAACAATGGAAGAATGATCATACTAACGATCATTCATCCCCCATTCAGTTTGCATCAGGCCACGTGAAAGGCCCTTTAAACGAGCGCCGATCGAAGCGTGCTGTATATTGTCGATCAGCGCTCATTTGGGGCTGACAATGCCTCGCGTTAAAGGGCCCCACATCGGCGACAATAGAGACGAGCCTATACCTAGGCCGCAGATTTTAAGGCTGTGTTTTATGACAAGCCACGTGAGTCGTACAAGTTTGTACAAGCGCCTGGCGGTGCAATCTGAGAAGTGGAATTACCCATCCTGGCACGTAGGAGAACGGTGGCTGATATACCTAACCTGTCACACACTGGCGCTTAAGCAGTTAATGAGTGAGCCGGGCTGATAGGAGCCATGCACTCTGCAGATAAGCGGCCGCAGGCAGCGACTGGGACCCGGGGCAGGAAGGATTTTTTTGTGATAAACTAGTAACTTCCTAAACAACAGGATTTGAGAGAGGAAGGACATAGGGACAGAAAGATGTTATGGACAGTATCCCAGCGGGTTATGACACTCGTGTAATAACGTACCGGACACATCGTGGTAACGCTAAATTGCACGCAAGTGGGCTGGAGGTGACCCTATTAGTGTAAAGGGTCTGGCATTAGCCCAGAGAAGAGGTTACTCGGTTACTTATTGATATGTTGGAGGTGTTTAGATAATTACGTAAAAGTGGCAGCCCCATTTAAAGGGGTTGTCCCACGAAAAAAAAAATTCTACTGTTTTTAAACCAGCACCTGCATCTGAATACTTTTGTAATTGCATGTCATAAAAAATGTAATATAGCTACTGCGCTATTCAATAAAATGTATCTGTACAGCGCCACCTGCTGTTTGTTCTTTTCCTCATCTCTCTGTCCACCTCGTTGACGTGGTCGGACATGGTCAGCTCCGTCCTTCACCTGCCACCAGCCCGTGATAGGGAGAGAGTTGTAGCAGAAGGGACACACCTCCTGAGCTGTGATAGAGGGAGAAATGCAGAGGAATGGTCATGCCCCTGAGCTGTGACAGGGAGAGAGTTGCAGCAGAAAGGACAAGCCCCCCTAAGCTGTGATAGGGAGAGAAATGCATCAGAAAGGACACACCTCTTGAGCTGTGATAGGGAGAGAAATGCATCAGAAAGGACACACCTCTTGAGCTGTGATAGGGAGAGAAATGCAACAGAAAGGACACATTTCCTGAGCTGTGATAGGGAGAGAAATGCAGCAGAAAGGACAAGCCCCCCTAAGCTGTGATAGGGAGAGAAATGCAGCAGAAAGGACACATCTCCTGATCTGTGATAGGGAGAGAAATGCAACAGAAAGGACACACCTCTTGAGCTGTGATAGGGAGAGAAATGCAGCAGAAAGGACACATCTCCTGATTTGTGATAGGGAGACAAATGTAGCAGAAAGGACACATCTCCACAGCTGTGATAGGGAGAGTAATGCAGCAGAAAGGACAAATCCCCTGAGTTGTGAAACAGAGAGAACTACAGCAGAAAGTAACCACACCATGAGCTGTGATAGGGAAAAAGCTGCACCAGAAAGGACACCCCCTCCTAAGAAAGGACTTACTTTATATTGGAGCAATGAATGGGGAGATCTCTGGATCCATGTGAGGTACAGGGCTGGTTCTAGCTTTGGAGAGATTGTCATGTATTATATGATGTTTGATTTTCATTTCATGGGATAACCCCTTTAAGTATCCACATGGTTGCCATGGACAACAGCGCCGCTAATTTTTCCTAAGATTTTTAGGCAATCCAATTCGGCACCATCTAACGTGGGGCCTCCCCATACAGGTACGGATCGCCCGATCCTTTTGTTTTCAGAGAGACAAGCCGCTTCTAGGCGTAGGGCGGCGCCTTTCTCCCCTCTCCCCATTCACACTCACCAACACATGCATGCTCGGCCAACAGGACTGGGAAGATTCTGCTGAATCAGGTGGAGAATTATTTCCCAACCGAAGGAAAGTTTACAGAAGGAAACAAGTGAAAGACCTAACCTCACCGGGATCACAAGACGTATATGATCCCAGATAAGATAGCGCTCTGCTTTCAACTGCGGGATTCTATGGACAGATGGGAACGGCAGGTAATAAAATTAGCGCGGGTCGGTGGGGTTATTCAGTAACGACCTGAAGGTGCCATTAAGATAAAACTTTTTACTGTGACTCACAGACGATGGAGGAGTGGATGGGGACCCTTTCATTTCAATGGGGCCACAAAAACTGCGGACAGCACAACGTGTATGTTCATTCCGCAGCCCCGCAAAAAAGATAAAAAAAATGTCCTGTTCTTGTCCGGCCTTGTTACAACTGGTCCGCAGAAAAAAAAAAAAAAAAAAAAAAAAAAAAAAAAAAGGTTGCAACACGGACGTCAATGGTATTTTTTTGCGGATCCACATGTGGACTGCGAATGCACCCTTATTCTAAAAGAAACGGTCCAGAAAACTGTCCTGTTTTGCGGACCGCATGCGGAACCATTCATTTCAATAGGACCGCAAAAAAAACGGATTACTCCATGTGCATTCTGTTTTCATTTCGCAAAAAAAATAGAACGTCCTATTATTGTCCACATTACGGACAAGGACAGGACTGTTCTATTAGGGGCCGGCCGTTCCCAAAATACGGAATGCACACAGACGTTGTCTGTATTTTTTGCGGATCCGTTTTTTTGCAGACTGCAAAATAAAAACGGTCATGTGCATGAGCCCTTATTTGTAGGACAGGAGACAAGGGGGCGGAGCATGACACAGGGATACAAAACAAAAATGGGAGGATCTGTGAGTCACGCTCCACCCACTCAGAAAAAAAAAAAATACAAAAAGGTTTGATGCCAGTTGGTTGCAAAATTTAAGCAAACATTTTAATGTTTACGCAAAACTCAATTTTTAAGTGGGTGGAGCTTAAAGAGGGGCCTGACCCATTTGTCATAATTTGTGCCAAAAAGCTGGCGTAAACTATCACTGAAATCTACTTTAGCTCCTAGCGAGAGTAGATTACAGTTTCTGGCGCACAGA
Source organism: Rhinella marina (assembly GCA_900303285.1). Taxonomy (NCBI): domain Eukaryota; kingdom Metazoa; phylum Chordata; class Amphibia; order Anura; family Bufonidae; genus Rhinella; species Rhinella marina. Next base: position 19,883 of record ONZH01018319.1, on the reverse strand, counting down.
AACCTGGCAGTAAGTGTTCAGTTTCCCTGCAGCGCCCCCACAGGGGAAGTGAAGCATTACACGGCGTCTATGTAATGTAGGACAGGACGCTCCTAGAATTCCCTACTAAATTATATGGAAATGGGTTTGCCAAAGTGGACAATCTCTTTAACCGGCCAATGAAACGACGTCATCGCTGGTGTTTTTGGAAGATCTAAATATTTGTGCACTTGGGCAGAGACGTAAATATTCTGTCAGGGTACGGGGTGAACATTATCCAAGGAGCTGACGGTACCTGGCAGCCATGAATGCGCACACAAGCTTCTGTGGTTACTGGTTTACAGATTTCATTGTCTCGGATGTTTGTATTGGACCCAACACATGCCATACTGGTCTGGACAACATCTGCTCACGTGGGCACCTTACATAAACGGCATGTCAAATGCAATGTGAAGCATCAGCCTGGGAAATCCCCGCTAGTAGTCCTACTATGTGCCACGGGTTCAGTATCACGTTGTCTTCTACCAGGAGCCCAGTTCACTGGAGTACCAGAAGATGGTTGCCAAAAGTTCCAAATTTTCAGGAACCGTCCACAATTTTCAGAGACAGTTCTGGCAAATTTGGGCTGTCCTGTGTGGGGGGAAATGGGTGTGGCTTATGTAAGCCCCACCCATAGGTGGCATTCCCAGGTGGGATTGGGGGCCTCCTGTGGTGTGCCTTACAGTATGAAAAAAGAGTAGGTTCTGCCCTAAAGGTCCAGCAGACGACAACTCTGTCTGGACTACTCACTTGGCGCCAAGGTGCCCAATGCTAATAATAAAAATGATAATGTAATTAAAGGGCTTTTCCAGAATTCAAATGCTGGTAATCTATCCTCAGAATAGATCATCTACATCAGATCAGTAGGGGGAGAGAGTTCCTACTCCCAGCACCCCTGGCGATCATCTATTTGGACGAGCAATGCGGCTTCTTTGTTGTACACCAAACACAGTGCCATCCATTGTATGGTGGCTGTGCTTGGTATTGCAGCTAAGTTCCATTCGCTTGAAAAGCATGCGTCCAATGGACATGACATCACAAAATGAGGAAGAGGCCTGAACGCCATGGCTTCTTCCAACAGTTCATTGGCGGAGGTGCAGGAAGTCGGATCCCTATAAATTGGATATTGATGACCTATCCTGAGGATAGGTGTTTAATATCGGAGTCTCAGCAAAATCCCTTTAATAGTGGTCGTGCATATGTTCTAACAGATGGCGGGCGGCTGCAGCAGTGACCCAAGGAACTCACGTCTGAAGCTGCCAACATTATATGGATGGTGAGAATGGAAGCTGTTTTAACATGAATTCGATGACTTGAGAATAAATAGGCTTAAGCAGGTTAAGTGAATAAATATATTTACCAAGTGTGATTAAACAGATATTAGACCAAAGCTTCTCGGCAGCCACCAAAACTGACAGAATTATCATCCCGGACCTTTTCTATTCTTAGGTCCGCGTTCACCACCCACGTACGTTTCGACATGACAACACCTCTCATTCATGTAAGTTGACAATACCGGCCGCCTGCCTGAATCACCTGGGATCAGGGGCTGCGGACCGAGGCCATGATGTCTACAGGTAAAGAAAACACAGGGATTCCTCGGCCGGTGGCTACACCCTTCATGAAAATGCAGGGAGCATCAAGGTTGAAAAAATAAAGATATCCGATTTCATTTTCCAAGGACTTCATGTCCTTAAAAGACAATTGAAGGTGAGTGACATCCCACGTCGGGAGGAACGTCAAGCATCCAGTGCCACCACGGCTGCTATTGTATTTCTTCTTTGCCGTTGCCAATGAACCTTGTGAATTCAGTACACGCTGGTCCTAGCAACGCGCTGTCACCCTGACACCTACCTGCACTCTGCAAACAGGTCACCTCTCCAGGAGCCACACGCCAAATCACTACAAAAAACACGGATTCTGATCTTACGCAACATGAGCTACACCTGCAATATCTTCTGGATTTTACCGCGGTCATGGACAGAAGGATTGGACATACTGAACATCAACATGCCTGATTATTTTGTTCCCACCTGAGATAACCTACCGCCAGAGGTGTCTGGCAGGGCTTAGAAGCGTCCTCCATTTTCCGGATTAAACTGGACAACCGGAAACGGGTTCTTCCAGTTGGGCTCTATTTACCTGGCTGCAGCAGTGACGTCATATCGACAACATGTGACCACTGCAGCCAATCACTGGCCTCTTTGGGTGCACCGCTGAGGTCACTGTTTGGCTTCAGCAGTGACGTCATCTCGACAACATGTGACCACTGCAGCCAATCACTGGCCTCTTTGGGTGCACCACTGAGATCATTGATTGGCTGCAGCAGTCATGTTTCCTCTACATGATGTCACTGCTGGCAGCCAGGTAAATAGAGCCCAGCCATGATCTGGCAGGTAAGTACTTATCCCTTCTTCACTGCACCTTGATCGGGACGGTTGTGCTTTTTCTCCTTGAAACTGGACAAGCCAAAAAAATTAGAGAATTGCTAGCTCACAGGTATCTCTCCCGATTCCACACCCATACACATGCATGCTCACCTGAGAATGCATGTGTTGTTAATGATGCCTGTGGCGGTGGCTTCTTGTTGAAATCCAACATGTCCAACCCTTCTCTCAAATCGGAGAAAAGTCAGGAGGCTTCCATACATATTACACAGTCAGACTTGTATCTAATGCGCATGCCCTGCTTTACTCTCCTCTCCATATTCTTTACACATGCATACTTGGCAGAGCTGAGCATGCATGTGTATGGTAGCTGACTGTTTGGCCAACCTAACAAGGGGGAGAAGAGGAGTGACCATCTGATCCCAAATCTCCAAACATAGGATGCAGGTTAAGGGGAGAGAGGTGGTATTACTTGCGTCGCGACTTCACATACGCAGGATGAGCTCTGCTTCATATGAATTCAGAATTTAGTACGGCGTCTTCTGGATGGGTCCGACCGTCTTACCGGGAAGGTCCGTTCTATGGATCAGCATGTCATTATTAACGCATTTCGATTACTGCCGTGCATTATGAGGAAAAACACTGATGCGGATCAATAAAGGACACGGCAGAAAGGAGACACTCGTAAACCAGCTGTTCTCACCCCCCAAAACCCGGGTCAGAACCTGCGGGGAACAGCGACTTCACTACAGAAGCAGATTCAGGAATGCGACTCCATATTCACACTGTAAACATTTCCACTGACTCCTATGGGAAATTGCACCTATACCAGGGGTCAGCAACCTTCAGCACTCCGGCTGTTGTGAAACTACAATTCCCAGCATGCTCCATTCATTTCTGTGAGAGTTCTGAGAAAAACAGAGGAAGTGTGCATGCTGGGAGTTGTAGTTTCACAACAGCTGCCTACCCCTGACCTATACCATGCCCTCGTTCATATGGCACCATACCTAATATCTCCATGTGGAACAGGGTGGCACGCCGGTCCTGTAGTCTTCTATGAGTGCCGTATTACAACTACAGCTCTGCTACTACCTAACCGAGACTCCTGCGAGGAAAAAATGGGGACACATGGCAGATTATCTTATTGAATACAGCCATCATGAGGGGGATTAGATCGAGCTGACCGTACGCATGCTGGCCAAACCCGCTGATGCCCACCAGTGGTGGCGATCTAACTCTCACTCGGGGGGGGGAATGAACAGCTGGATTTCAACATGCCCGATCCTTTTGCTGTCAAGTCAGATACGTGGCCCCTAGTGTCTGGCAGTGGCTAACTCCCCTCTCCTTTTTGAGAACACATGCACACTCGGCCAAACTAAGGATGCATATTTGCGTCAGGGGTTGGCTGTGCAAGCATTCTGGAGACCATAGGTCCAGCCTCAAGCTATGGCCACGTGTCCAAAAACTGCGCAAGCGTGCACAGTGTTACAAAACCACACGGCCGTGAACAATACAAAACAGTGCGCGATCAACGACGAGCCCTAATGGGCTAACCTCCAGCGAGTGTTGGCAGCGATCGCCGCGCCGGGCGGCCAAACGTCAAATTCTTTCCAACTTAGCAAGTGGTAACAAAGAGCAAAAAAAATAATAAGGATGGTTCAAAAGGGCAAAGAGGCAAAAGGCGTGAAGAGGAGCGGTGCTCCTACCGTCCAAGAACGCAATCATTACGGTGGGGAAAAAAAATAATAAAACTCCGGGATAATGGGATGTAGCAGAGCTGAATTAGTCACTTCACCACTTTGCTTTCTTGCAGTGTGAAATGAGTCAGCCCTTAGTGTCAAACTCAGCTCTGCTACATCAGTAAAGGAATCTCAGGCCGGTAATCTACGCTTGCACGTCTCAGACGGGTCAATAAACTTGTGCGCAGTGACATCGATGTGGCAATTCCCAGGAAATTCTTAATGTTCCCTCTCGTTGCGGCTCAGCGTTTCCCATGCCCCCGACGTCACCGGGCGGCTTATCCAGAACCCGACCCAGTGTTTAACATTCAGAAATAACCCGATATCAATGTTTGCAATGCGACAGGCGCACCTTCACCTCACATCCGTGTGTGTCGCCCTGCAGGTGTGAACAGGGATCAAAGGGTAAATGGGAGATTAACTCATTCCCTGCCACGATCTACGGGGAACAGGGGCCCCCAGATAAGTCCTCATTGGTTTTGGGCGGATAAAAATCTAGCTAGAATTTAAAGTGACAGGTCTATCAACCGTTCAAGAAACACAGGCAGGTTCCAGGTCAGGTGGCCCACCGGCGACTGCGCAGGGGGGCAGCGCGCGACACAGCGTGCCAGACGGAAAGAGGGGGTGCTGTGACCAGGACGCACATGAGATGAATAAGGAGCGCCACACGGGGGGGAGGAGGCCGCTTTGCAGATGAATGGACATTCACATGTTAATCTTCCCAGGGATCTGTGCTACAAAAGCTGGCGAGAGACGTGGCGAAAAAAAGGAAAGTGGCGGAGCTATGGGAGGGCTGCGGTTACACCTGGGACCCCCAAATGCCTCCCTGCTTCATAGAGGGCCAGTGACACTACAAACGACATGAGTGTGAACGCATCCTTAGACTAAGGCCTCATGCACACGAAGGTATTTGTTATGCAGTCCGCAAAAAAAAACGGATCCACATGTGTGCATTCCGTATTTTGTGGATCGGAACAGCTGGCCCCTAATAGAACAGTCCTTGTCCTTGTATGGACAATAATAGGACATGTCCTATTTTTTTGCGGTATGGAAATCCGGACATACGGAAATGGAATGCACATGGAGTACCTTCCGTTTTTTTTTGTGGACCCGTTGAAATGACTGGTTCCGCATCCGCATACGGTCCGCAAAAAAAAACAAAAAAACAACGAACTGACCCAGAAAGAAAATACGTTATATGTCCTGACGTGACAGATAACTTCCAGCGAGAGTTTTGCCACAATTCCGCAGCAAAATCGCCGTGTAGATTTTGTCGCAGATGCCACCCAATTACCCCGTTGGGGGGGGTTCTGTAGACCCCATCCACATGTGCGGGCTTTTTACGGGAGCCTTGTGGAGCCCCCCTGCCTGATATCGACAGAGCGGTTGGTCGGAAATGCGCCGTGCTCGGTTATGTCCGGCGCTACCATAGAAACGACTGGATTATAACTGGAATATCCCTTTAAGACCTCATGCACACGAACGTATTTTGTTTCCGTGTCCGTTCCGTTTTTTTTGCGGATAGGATGCGGACCCATTCATTTCAATGGGTCAGCAAAAAATGCGGACAGCACACCATGTGGTATCCGCATCAGTATGTCCGTTCCGTAGCCCCGCAAAAAAAATAGAACATGTCCTGTTCTTGTCCGTTTTGCGGACAAGGATAGGCATTGTTACAATGGATCCGCAAAAAAACACGGATGCCATCCGTTTTTTTTTTGCGGATCCGCAATTTGCGGACCGCAAAACACATACAGTCGTGTGCATGTAGCCTAAGTCTCATTTACAATGTATGACTTTTTAAAAAGTTGCATCTCCACGCCAGGCGTTGGTGCACTTCTACAGACAGAAGAGTACCGCATGTTGCACTTGCGCCAAATATATTATTACTGTACGCCATTTCGTAAATTTTGGCGCAGCCTCACAAATTAAAAACAGACCTAAAACTAAGCAAATAATACATTTCCACCCCCCAAAGTGTATAGAGTGGTCTAACCCGAGCGCTGCACCGGCAGGGATTAAGTCACAGAGTAAAGGGCAGGTTGGGACCAGCAGGTACCAGCCTCACCTGTACAAACAGCGCTCACCCCTGCCTCCTGCACGTGTGCGGCTTCTACCTGTAAAGTGCCGCGTCATAGAAACCTACGTACGCCTGATGGAAATGTACAGAATGACCCGGACAGTTAGAGCAAATAAAAAAAAAAAATTATATATGTATATTAAAAAAAATACATTAAAAAAAAGGGACAGGGGCCGTTTTATTATATGAAGGTGGAACTCTCATGGGGGCATCGCCCCCTAGAAATAAGACGAGTGCCCCGAGACGTCCTCTTCTGACCACCTCTATTCAGCCGTTTCCCAGTTACATCTGTTTCTTCCTTTTCTGCTGCTCCGGACATAAGGCGTCATTCCAGCTCCCCGGGGGTCATCACCCCCCAATTCCCAGGATCCTGAATAACAAATCTGCCCAGTTATAGGTCAATAACTCCCATACCGCCAGAGAGATGGGTAAAGCTGCCATTCAGGAGCCTGGGAAAGCACGGCGGGTATAGTGGTTGTCACTTGTCTATATATATAATACCTATACCCCCTGAGGTGGCATCTTAGATACCTATACCACATGGAGTGGCAGCTTAGATACCTATACCCCTTGTGTGGCAGCTTAGATACCTATACCCCCCTGGAGTGGCAGCTCAGATACCTGTACTCCCCTGGATTGGCAGCTTACATACCTATACTCCCCTGGTTTGGCAGCTCAGATACCTATACCACCTGGAGTGACAGCTCAGATACCTATACCACCTGGAGTGACAGCTCAGATACCTATACCACCTGGAGTGACAGCTCAGATACCTATACCCCCCTGGAGTGACAGCTTAGATACCTATACCCCTTGTGTGACAGCTTAGATACCTATACCCCCTGGAGTGGCAGCTTAGATACCTATGCCCCTTGTGTGACAGCTCAGATACCTATACCACCTGGAGTGACAGCTCAGATACCTATACCACCTGGAGTGACAGCTCAGATACCTATACCACCTGGAGTGACAGCTCAGATACCTATACCCCCCTGGAGTGACAGCTTAGATACCTATACCCCCCTGGAGTGGCAGCTTAGATACCTATACCCTTGTGTGACAGCTTAGATACCTATACCCCCCTGGAGTGACAGCTTAGATACCTATACCCCCCTGGAGTGGAAGCTTAGATACCTATACCCCCTGGAGTGGCAGCTTAGATACCTATACCCCTGGAGTGGAAGCTTAGATACCTATACCACCTGGAGTGACAGCTCAGATACCTATACCACCTGGAGTGACAGCTTAGATACCTATACCACCTGGAGTGACAGCTCAGATACCTATACCACCTGGAGTGACAGCTCAGATACCTATACCACCTGGAGTGACAGCTCAGATACCTATACCCACCTGGAGTGACAGCTCAGATACCTATACCCCCCTGGAGTGACAGCTCAGATACCTATACCCCCCTGGAGTGACAGCTCAGATACCTATACCACCTGGAGTGACAGCTCAGATACCTATACCCCCTGGAGTGGCAGCTCAGATACCTATACCCCCCTGGAGTGACAGCTTAGATACCTATACCCCCTGGAGTGGCAGCTCAGATACCTATACCACCTGGAGTGACAGCTCAGATACCTATACCCCCCTGGAGTGGCAGCTCAGATACCTATACCACCTGGAGTGACAGCTCACATTTCTACCCCCATGTGTTAAGCCTTATAAATAATTAACTCCTTGTGTGACAGCTCACACAATACTATCCCCATGTGCTGCACCTTACATAGATTTAACCCCTCGTGTGACAGCTCACATAATACTACCCCCATGTGCTGCACCTTCTACACACTTAACCCCTCGTGTGACAGCTCACATTAGTGCCCAATCTCCATCCTAAAAGCCCCCGTCAGAAATCCTACGAGCCATTAAGGGGGCGACACAATCAGGGCCCATCTTATTTTCAATTGCAAATCGCTCAATAAAAATGCTGACAAAAGACGCGAATGCGAGCAAACACGTTAGCCATTCGGGCAGAAACGGTCAACCACAGGGCCTTGGTTTCTGGCCGACCCCGGACTTACCTGCTAGACAAGCTGACAAAGTCCCCTCCGTCCAGCAGCCGGACCTTACAGAAGAGCACCCCGTTCACGAACGGGACGGCCGTCAGCTCCTCCAGGGTGAAGATGGTCTGGAACTTGAATTTCTTCTTCTTGGTCAGGAAAGCCATGAGTGACCCACCGAGCAGTCAGGTTAAGAGAAAGCAGATGGAACTTAAAAGACTCGGGAAGGAGGAGGGGGAGACGGGAAGGAATTTTCTCCCTTGTTTCAAAAAAAAAAAAAGGGCGAGCTCCAACGTCTTATCGCCCGTCAACTTCTAAGTATCTGTGATTGGGGTGTCCGGCTCTTCTCCGGGAATGGATGCCCCAAGAACTGATTGATAAGAGGAATGATCTTTGGAGCATCTCCAGGGGTATTAGGACTGGACCCGCAAACTCCAAACCAGCAGAGATTGGGGGGGAAGGGGGGGTCCCTCTCTCGGAGGGACGAGGTTTCTTCCTGGCGTTCTCCGCAGGCAGGCGGCGTAGAAGTCTGTCCGCGGCTTCGCTTATCTCCGAGAGGACGTGCAATCTGGTAGGAGCTCGTTCCTCCTGAGGCTGTGGAGGTTCAGCCAGTGATCGGCAGGAATCTGAACTCAGCTCTAAGCAGCTAAAGACTCCTCCTCTACCGGCTCTAATGGGCAGAGGCGGGGGGGGGGGGGAGGAGAGCGGCTTCTCTGTATCCAGCACCCTTCTTCGTCTTCTCATAGGCCTCATCATCGCCCTCATCATCGGCAGCGCTGCAACAAAACAAACACATCACTGTCTGAGAGAAGAAACAATCTGCTGGAGACGTCAGCCTTCGGAGCTGAAATCCGCACGACACAGGGCTAAGGACAAGGCTTGTGAAAGCAATGTCGCCAAGGCTCTGGCATTTTGCAGCAGCAACCGTTTGCTGGATGCGCCGACGGAGTGTCTTTTTGGACTCCGTCAGGCCGGTATATAGGACGTCGCCGTTTCGTTTTCCGTACTTCTGATCCGTCAGAGGAACAGGAAAAAAAAAAAACTGATCCGTTCTGTCAGTTTGCATCCGTTTTTGTCAGTTCCGTTAGAGATCCGTTATTTTAGACGGGAGAAAAAGTGACGGAACGGACACAAACTGATGCTCAAAATAACAGATCAAGTTTTAAAAAAAATGTTTCTGTTCTTTTGACGGAACTAAAGGGCGGAAAACAAAATGGTGATGTGAATGCGTGCTTGAGCCCTAAGCGTGCAAACGTATTTTCTTTCCGTGTCCGTTCAGTTTTTTTACGGACCGTATGCGGAACCATTCATTTCAATGGGTCTGCAAAAAAACAGAAGTTACTCCGTGTGCATTCCATTTCCGTATGTCCGTTCCGCAAAAAAATAGAACATGTCCTATAATTGTCCGCATTACGGACAAGGACAGGACTGTTCGATTAGGGGCCAGCTGTTCCGTTTTGCAAAATACAGAATGCACACGGACGTCATCCGTATTTTTTTTTTTGTGTACCGCAAATACATACACTCCTGTGCATGAGCCCTTACGGTCCATTCACAAAACAATATCCTTTTTTGCGGATCTGCTAAACACGTATACCGGCCGTGTACATTCCGCATTTTGCGGACCAGAACGCCCTGCCCTATGATAGAAATGCCCATTCTAGTCCGCAAAATGGCCGTGGAACGGAAGTACGGATCTTTTGTGGCCCCAGTGAAATTAAAGGGTCTGCATCCGATCTGCAAAATTGCGGAACGGACGCGGACAGAAAAATACGGTCGCTGCTTATGGGAGACAGATGCATACAGGGGCATCTATCGGAGGAGATATACATGACGGGAAATCCTCTGAGATGCCGCCAAAACACAGTGCGAAAGTCGCCCCTTTAGGGCAGTGACGTAATCGTCAGCGATGAGAACGATCTGACAGTGGTTAGGGTAAGACCACAATGCGACACTGGTCGTGGCCAAGTGAATGGGGCTGAGCGCGATACCAGGGACAGCCACTATACAATGTACGGCGCTGTGCTTGGTGAGCGGGGAGAAGGTAGCGGAGCTCGTAGGAGCACCGGTACCTTCTCAAACAGCTGATCGGCGGGGGTCCCGGGTGTCGGACCCCCCCACCGATCAGATACTGAAGACCTATCCTGAGGATAGGTCATAAGTAGTTAAATCCTAGAAAACCTCTTTAAGCCTCTATTGGGCGGATATAACTTTGCAGCAATTGCACAGAGAGCAGAGCCTCTAGGTGTAATGGTAACGCCCCCGTTGCTCCTAGAGGCTCATTTGCATATAATAAAACATGATTTTTCTCAGCAATGCGGACACATATGTACATGGGACCAACACAGATGTCTTTAGCTGCCAAGTGCACATGTAACAGGTCAGCCAATGTCATAGGTACAAACTGCTGACAGATGCCCTTTAAATGGTGCAAACCTATGTGGCAGAAGAGCTTGCAATCTAATCTTCCTTTATCAGGTACACAGTACAGGCAAGGTTTCAAGGAAAGCCAATTTTGCCAGTGCTAGATTTTGGGGGTCAGAGAGCCAGAAAATGTATCCCGGGCGCCGCTTATCACATGCAATTCTCCAGAGTGGGCTTTGCCACAAATGCTCCTTGTTCTATGTATAGGGATACAGGGTGCGGAGCGGCTGCCCACACGTGCGAACAGAACCGTATTCATCCCAGCGCAGAGTCATGTGTGCAGGCATATGTGATGACGAGCCGCCTGCACGCTTCACAGCAAACAGAGAACAATCATGGGCATTTTTTCAGTAAACTATCAAGCAACCGCTTAAAAGGCAATTCTTACTGATGCATAGAGGAGCAGTGCAGAAAACCGCTCGATTAGCAATTCCACAACGCAAAGGTGGAGGCGATCTGCTACTGCTACAGAGTGCTACCCAGTCGTCAAGCGGTACACCTAAAAGTGGAGCGGCGCATGCACAGTCGGCATCTCAGGCAGCAGCAGCACCATCTGACACCGGCGGTACACAAAGAAGTGGAGTGGCGCATGCAGTCAGAATCTGGCTACTCAGGCAGCAGATTCGACATCAGCAGTATACCTGGCAGTGGAGTGGCGCATGCTCAGGCAGCAGATCCCACATCAGTGGTACACTCGGCAATGGAGTGGAGTGTGCACAGTCAGAATCTGGCTGCTCAGGCAGTAGTAACAGATTCGACATCAGCAGTGGAGCGGCAGATCTGACATCAGTGGTACACTAATCAGTGGCGCATGCACAGCTGGAATCTGGCTGCTCAGGCAGCAGCAGCACATCTGACACCGGCGGTACACAAAGAAGTGGAGTGGCGCATGCACAGTCAGAATCTGGCTACTCAGGCAGCAGATTCGACATCAGCAGTATACCCAGCAGTGGAGTGGCGCATGCTCAGGCAGCAGATCCCACATCAGTGGTACACTTGGCAATGGAGTCTGCACAGTCAGAATCTGGCTGCTCAGGCAGCAGTAACAGATTAGACATCAGCACTGAGCGGCGCATGCACAGTCGTTATCTGGCTGCTCAAGCGACAGATCTGACATCAGTGGTACACTAATCAGTGGCGCATGCACAGCTGGAATCTGACTGCTCAGGCAGCAGCAGCACATCTGACATCGGCGGTACAAAAAAGAAGCGGAGTGGCGAAAGCAGTCAGAATCTGGCTACTCAGGCAGCAGATCCGACATCAGCAGTATACCTGGCAGTGGAGTGGCGCATGCACAGTCAGTATCTGTCAGCTCAGATAGCAGCAGCACATCTGACATCGGCGGTACAAAAAGAAGCGGAGTGGCGCAAACACAGTCAGAATCTGGCTACCCAGGCAGCAGATTCGACATCAGCATTATACCCGGCAGTGGAGTGGCGCATGCTCAGGCAGCAGATCCCACATCAGTTGTACACCCGGCAATGGAGTGGAGTGTGCACAGTCGTTATCGGGCTGCTCAGGCAGTGGCAGCAGATCTGACATCAGGAGTACACAAAGAAGTGGAGTGGCGCATGCACAGTCAGAATCTGGCTGCTCAGGCAGCAGTAACAGATCCGACAGAATTCAGCAGTGGAGCGGCGCATGCACAGTCGTTATCTGGCTGCTCAGGCAGTGGCAGCAGATCCTCTGCACTTGCGCCACTACACGGCAGCAACTGTGCGCAAGATTGACAGGCCAGGTGGAAGGGGACTCTCTTGAGTAGCGGCGCCAGCTCCTAGCTGCTCTAAAAGATTGATTTCTGAACAAAGTCGATTTATACAAATCGATTCGCTCATCCCTAATCGGACGTCTACATTGGGCGATTTTTATGACGCCCCGTGGAGAGCACCCAGCGCGGGACCGTAACGTGATGTTAACAGGCCCTAACAAAACTAAGACGGATGATATTACTCAAGATGGCTGCGTTACCTATGTGCCAAGGAGCTGCCATAGCAAAGCCCGTCCTCCTGGGTAACAGGACGAGGGGGGGGCGACAGGTACATGGGCATTTCTGATCCTCAGTGCTTAGGTACAGGGTGTTCTGCTCCGTTCTGTCCGGCTCCAATATCTGTCCATCACGGGAAACAATAGTCCGTGTTCCCGGATTCCTGGGCCGTGTAAATCAGCTTGAGCTTTTGCCATTTAAAGCCTGGGAAGCAAATCTTAAAGGGAAACTACTTACAGAGGTGGTACCTGCACCTATCGGACATTTACGGCATAAATATCCAAGAGGCAATACCCCTTTAACTGCATTCAACCAGTAGGAGCAGAATGGCCCTACTGGTCCCAGTGCACCCACAGTTTCGGTCATGGATGTCTTTCCTTCTCTGTATTGCTCGCGGCGGCAGGAAGTCAAAAGTTCATGCAAATTACAAGCAACGCTGTATGAGATATAAAAATGCAAATGATTGCACCTCAGGGCGGTATATCGTTTCTAGACAAGTCCGTGAGCTTCCGGCCCCCTCCCCCCACCTTCCCGGTAAAGAGGTTCAGGATGTTGTTCAGTGGGTGCAGCCACTACCTAGCGCGTACGGATACGGGGCCTGCGATGTGGAAGCGCAATCACCTCTCTAATCCCAGCAGAGCATCCCATAGAAGTGAATGGAGAAGGCGGCACATATGCACAGTCACCTCTCTAATCCCAGGGCGTTCCACAAAAGTGAATGGAGAGAGCAGCGCATGTGCAGTCACCTCTCTAATCCCAGCAGTGCATCCCATAGAAGTGAATGGAGAGGCCAGCACATACGCAGTCACCTCTCTAATCCCAGGGCGTTCCACAAAAGTGAATGAAGAAGAGCGCAGTGCAGCGCATGTGCAGTCACCTCTCTAATCCCAGGGCGTTCCACAAAAGTGAATGGAGAGAGCAGCGCATGCGCAGTCACCTTTCCAATCCCAGCAGTGCATCCCACAGAAGTGAATGGAGAGAGCGGCACATACACAGTCACCTCTCTAATCCCAGGGCGTTCCACAAAGTGAATGGAGAAGGCAGCGCATGTGCAGTCACCTCTCTAATCCCAACACAGCATCCCATATAAGTGAATGGAGAGGCCAGCACATACACAGTCACCTCTCTAATCCCAGGGCGTTCCACAAAAGTGAATGGAGAGCAGCGCATGTGCAGTAACCTTTCCAATCCCAGCAGTGCATCCCATAGAAGTGAATGGTGAGGGCGGCACATACACAGTCACCTCTCTAATCCAGGGAGTTCCACAAAAGTGAATGAAGACAGCAGCGCATGTGCAGCCACCTCTCTAATCCAGCACATACATCCCATACAAGTGAATGGAGAAGGCAGCGCATACACATCTCTCTAATCTCCAGTGCATCCCCTAATGAAGGAAGTAATCACCGGCGCATGTGCGGCAGTCAAACCTCTCTAATCCCAGTAAAGCATCCCCGGCCCATAAGGGCAGCACATAGCCCTCTCTAATCCCAGTAAAGCATCCTAGAGAATGGCAGACAAATGAATGCGGCCACCACCTCTACAATCCCAGTAAGCACCTCCACTAATGGAGAGCGCCACTTTAACAAGACATGGAGGGAGTTCGCATGTGCAGCCACCTCTCTCTAATCCCACAAGAACATCCCATATAAGTGAATGGAGAGGGCGGCGCATGCACGCCACCTCTAATCCTGAATCCTAGCAGAGCATCCATAGAATGTGAGAGGGTAGCACCCTCCAAATCCGCAGCCGGTACCTCTCTGGGGAATCCCTAAAGCCTAACAGGAAACTATTTTCCATTCAGATGGCCCCCCTTTAGAGACCAAAATTTGGATTTTCAGTGGCAAAGCCAACAACCTCATCAAAGTTTCCATGAATTTCACCAGTGGAACGCGCCCCCTACATGATATGAATAAGCAGAATTTACGCTCGGCCCAGAGCCGGCTATTCGGTTCCTATGTCTAATCCTTAATCGGCTCCAAAGACTATAGCTCCTGATCCTTAAAAGTGATCTCCCGCAGGCCGGGCACTAATCCACTCACAGATCTTAAAGTCACATGAACCAACAAGCTTGACGTGACCCCAACCCCCCCCATTGTTTACGGTCCTTGAAACCCTAAAGTAAATGAGAGAAATTACCGGTCGGGCGTCTGATGTTTATGACTTCGTGATGGTAGATTGTCAGCTCCCTGCTCCAAAAGTTTATCATTAAACTCTATCCAGTTACAGTATGCCCTTATATTACTCCACACCCTCGGGCCCCATCCGACTGTCACAAAGAGCGTCTCTCGCTCTGGACCTGTCCTGTCCTGCATTGACATAGACATCCCTGCTGTGAATACAGGAACAATTTGTAATGCAATTTTCCCCTGTGGGGCGCTGCAGGAAAATTAAAGGGGGCCTATCCTCACGTGACGGCGCGTTCATCAGTCACGTGGCCTAGGCGCAGCTCAGTCGCATCAGTGAATGGGCCGGAGCTGCAATACCAAACACGGCCACTATACAATGGACGGCGCGCTGCTGTGCTTGGCGAGCCGAGAGGAGGCTGCAGCGCTCACCGCAATGTGGCGGCCTCTTCAAACAGCTGATCTGTGGGGATTTCCCCATGTCAGACCCCCTAAGGATAGGCCATCAATATGAAAATCCAAATAGAAAACCCCTTTAATTTCCCTGCCTCTGATCGCTGATCGTCTTATTGTCAAGGCACACTTCTGACAAGTAGTCCTCCATAGGGCCACATCTGTGCATGCCTGCCCAGTCCACCATATCAGCGGCAGTCGGGTATGCGCTGCAGCCTCTTCTTTGGACCTATGATGTCACACTCATTGGTCACATGGATTTAAAGGGGTTGTCCAGCATCCCCTCGGCTTTGTGTCAGCATCCCCCCAACCGCCCCCAATCACACACACACCTGTACCTGATTTACAGCTGGTCTGAGGACAGGATCACATGCGCCGCTGCAGCCAATGACTGACCTCACTGCTGGCTCACGTGCCACCTGGGGATATGTCATCGCTAAGGCAAGTCAATGGCTGCAGAGGCGCATGTGACCCTGTCCATAGCCCGGCCGGAAGATCGCCGACCGCAGCCTGGTCGCAGCACCGGGTGAGTATGTGTCTTGTATTAGGACAAAACCAAAGAGATCGTGGACAACCCCTTTAATACAGCTCAATCCCACTCAATACCCTGCAACAGGGGGGTGTCACGGAGTGGCAGGGGGCGGAGGGTCACCCGTCGGTCTCAGCTATACTCGCCGATGACCCGACCTGAAGTTCTTCTTAGGAACTAGCTCAAGGATCTGCCGGGAATAAACGCTTTTTATTTTTGGCCAGCCTTATAAAAGATCAAAGCGTGTGAAGAATTACAGGGAGGGAGCAGAACCCTGCCCAACGTCCCTCCTGACACATCTGCAATTTATACGTCTCACCAAGGACAGGCCCCCGGCGCGGCCGTAAATCCATGACCTTTACTTTACTGGGCTACGGCCGGGCGGGCGCAGGGACCACCGGGCACGGATGTGACAGTGTAGCAACTAGGGTACAGGGTACTATATACTCAGAGGGCAGTAAAGACAGACTGAGAGCTCCTGTTATGTATAGTCGGAGAATCCCTTTAAAGGGGCGTGGCCGCGAAAAATATTCTACATTTTTCAAACCAGCACCTGGATCTGAATACTTTTGTAATTGCATGTAAGTAAAAATGTAATATGGCCACTGAGTTATTCAATAAAATGTATTTGTATAGCGCCACCTGCTGCTTTTCTTCTTTCCCGTCCACCTGACTGAGGTGGTCGCACGCGCTCATTGAATTCTTCAACTGTCACCAGCCGTATCTGTGGCAGTTACAAGGAGGGAGCTGCTGCAGGAAAGACACTCCCACTGAGCTGTGATAGGGGGACAGAAGCAACAGACAGGACACAACCCCTAAGTTGCAGCAGAAAGGACACGCCCCCAAGCTGCCGGCAATTAATGGGGCGATCTCTGGATCCACGTGAGGAACAGGGCTGGTTCTACCTTTCTTAGAGAGGTATTGTCATGTGCTATATCATTTTTACATAACTCCTTTAAGTAAAAGAGAAAACCATTTACTACCGCAATACCAGACAGAGCCATGAGCAAGAGTGGTGCCACAATATGCATACTTGGCTAAGTCGAGCATGCAAGTGTATGGGGTGATTGACAGCTATCTTTTGTGTATAGCAGACACCCCAAGGAAAAACCTGCTTATAGGCTCTTCTACATGCACTGATGAGTGGGGGGTAGCTTTCCCTTTGTTCATTAACATGCACAAGGTAAAGGTAATCCCATTCTGGCTGCCTATAGTCACCACTAAAGGATACTCACTGAGCTATAGTCACCACTAGGGAGCTTACTGCATACTGCTCTAATATTGAGATTAATGTATGAACAGGCTGCAGTAAGCTTATAAGCTCCCTAGTGGTGGCTGTAGGTATCAACTGCTCTCTGCTCCCCGTAGTCACGCGTTACTACTCTCGCCGTAGTCACGCGTAGTACGCGTCCCGCTCCTAGTCACGCGTTACTCCGCTCCGTAGTCACGCGTTACTCCGCTCCCGTTAGCTCCCGTACGCCGTAGTCACGCGTTACGCCGCTCCGTAGTCACGCGTTACGCTCCCCGTAGTTCACGCCGCTCCCGTAGTCACGCGCGGCGCTACTTCCGCTCTCCCGTAGCGTTACTCTCGTACGCGCGTTACGCCGCTCCCGTAGTCACGCGTTACTCCGCTCCCGTAGTCTACTCCCGCTCCGTAGTCACCCGTTACTCCGCTCCCGTAGTCATGCGTTACTCCGCTCCCTTTTCTTGCTATACAAATATGGTTGCATTCTTCCAGACACAGCGCCACTCTTTTCCACAGGCTGTATGTGGTACTGCAGGCTCCTTTGCTTGCTGTAATACTATACACCGGTGTGTATTAAATGACTAATCGGGGCAATTCCCATACAGGCGGCTCCGGTTGTCAGATGTCCGGAAGAGCGAAGATGCTGAAATATATTTTGTGTACTAGTCTTGAAGCTCATGTGAGTCAGGATAAATGTCAGTGACAGCGCGTCAGTGAGTGACACCTACACAGAGTGACTCTGGCCGTCACCCAGGTGACATAGTGAACCCGGCTATGAAAAGCGCGTGACGCTGGTTCTGTTGGATCCCGTCCCCAGAGGAGCACGCCCCTGTAATCTAAACCCACGTACTATATGGGTCGTAATGTCCTGAAATGTGACCACCTGAGTAAATGACAGGAGGTGGACGGGAACATGAACACCTCATCCAAGAACATGACAAACCACAAGATGATGCAGGACCCACATGACGCTCACTCTTAAAGGGGTTTTCCGGTTCTTAAATTGGGATGACCTATCCCTTAAGATAGGTCATCAATGTCACATTGGTGGGGGTCTGATGCCCCCCACCCCTTCGAAGGAGCCATGGCGCTTGGACAAGAGCTGCAGCCTTTTCATAACATACCAAGCACAGCGCCATACAGGGTATAGTGGCCGTGCTTGGTATTGCAGCTCAGTCCCATTGACTTGCGGAGCAGTGTGTCCTCTTCCTCGCCATCGGTCACATGGGGTTTGTGAAACTCCAAGATCGACTTGATCCGCCGATCAGTTGTTCAAGAAGCCACCGGCAATCTTGTAAACGCTGCGGCCTTCTCACAGCTTACCAAGCACGGCTCCCTCCATTGGATAGTGGCTGTGCTTGGTATTGCAGCTTGAATGGAACTGAGCTGCGCCTATTGATGACCTATTCTAAGGATCTAATCCGTGGGGGTCTGACACCCGGGACCCCTGGAGATCAGCCGTTCACGAAGGCACCGGCGCTCCTGTAAGCGTTGCGGTCTTCTCACAGCTTACCAAGCACAGCGCCCTCCATTGGATAGTGGCTGTGCTTGGTACTGCAGCTCGGACCCATTCACTTTGCCACGTGACCGATGAGCGTAAGGAAAGCGGCGAGAAGGCTGTGGCGCTTACGGGGATCCCCCACCCTTCAGATACTGATGACCTATCCAGAGAATAGGTAATCAATTAAAAAGTCTTGTTAAACTAACCCCATGCAACCGACGGACTGATGTCAGAGGCAAAGAAAAGGACGCTATGCTTGCTGCCCCTTTAAACCACCTATTGGCGTGGATGCCGGAAGTAAAAAAAACACCGATCAGATATTAATAAACCAGTCCCCGGATAAGTCCCGGAATACCCCTTTAAGTGTAGGATAATCCAGACCGAGGATAATCTACGCAATTAAGATTAGGAGTAAAAACCACTTAATCCGAAAATGAGAGCTCTCCGCTGAATACGTGACGGCGAGTCGGTGGCACTAGCTCACAGGCAGCCACTTGTATGATGCAGTTGCCGAATATTTCAGGGCAGGTTTAAGCTGGGATCATGGGGGCGCGTCCTCTGGGCGTCTTTATGCCAAAAAACCTAGTGTGAACATTACACGTGGCGACACATGCATCAAATTAGACACTTACTGCCAGGATGTTGAGGGAAACCGTCGCTGTTCTCAGCCGCACCGTCATGGATTTGTGGGAACGTACCCTTATGGTCCCTTTAAAGGGGTTGTCTGGTTTCAGGAGAAATCTGGACAACCCTCAGGACCCACCTGCAGTAAACAATTGGCAGATCCCCCACCGCTGCTCCGGTTCTTCTGGCTGGGCCTTATGCACCTGGCTGCAGCAACAGTGACGTCACGTCAACAACACGTGTGACCACTGCAGCCAATCACTGGTCTCTGGCTCGTGTGCAGGTCAATGATTGGCTGCAGTGGTGATGTCACATTAGTGATGCGCACCTGGCGAGGCCAGTGATTGGCTGGCAGCAATGATGTGCACCCGTCAATTGGCTCATTATGCACCCAACAAGGTCAATTGGCTGCAGTGGTGATGTCACTGATGTGCCCCCAAATGACAAGGCACCCCAATGATTGGCTGCAGTGGTGATGTCACATTAGTTATGCGCACATGGCAAGGGCCAGTGATTGGCTGCAGCACTGATGTGCACCCACCTGGTGAGGCCAATTGGCTGCAATGATTGGCTGCCAGTGGTGATGTCATGCCTGCCTTGTCGATATGACATCACGGCAGCAGCCAGATAAAGACAGCTCAACTGAGAGAACCAGAGCGGGGGCACGGGATTTTTCAGGTAAGTACTTACCAGTTCTTATTGCAGGCGGGTTTCCACATTGCTCCTGAAACCAGACAACCCTTCCCTAAAATATAGGTGACCCCCC
>ONZH01018318.1:0-22069 GCA_900303285.1 Rhinella marina | reverse complement strand
GGCAGTCGCGCGAAGCTCCCCCATCGAGGCCTCGTACTTCTGTGGTGTGGAGATTTTTTAATGTTTGTGCGGATGACAAACTGAGCGCGGTTTGCACACTCTGCCACTCAAAACTGAGTAGGGGCTCTGAGATGAGCAATCTGACCACCTCAGGCATGCGGCGTCACTTGGAAGTCAAGCACTGGGCTGAGTGGGAGAGAGCAAACGCAATACAACCTGCGCCCGGTCCTGCTGCCACTGCCTCTTCCCCTTTGTTGTGTGCTGCCACTGCGGTCCAGACCTCCAGCCAGGACACCTCCACA
The DNA here is from genome assembly GCA_900303285.1 of Rhinella marina. Taxonomy (NCBI): domain Eukaryota; kingdom Metazoa; phylum Chordata; class Amphibia; order Anura; family Bufonidae; genus Rhinella; species Rhinella marina. Next base: position 21,767 of record ONZH01018318.1, on the reverse strand, counting down.
TCTGCCTCTGCCTCGGCTACTTTGGGGCCTTCTCCTTCAGCCTCCCCTTCCCCCGCCTCTTCGCCTGTACCTTCACACTCCTCGTCCCATCAACTGTCCATCTCGCAGGCGTTCGACCGCAGGCGGAAGTACGCCTCGAGTCACCCCCAAGCCTTAAACTGCCACATCTCCAAACTGCTGGCCCTGGAGATGTTGCCGTTTAGGCTTGTGGAGACGCAGGCCTTCCGCGACCTGATGGCGGCTGCCGCACCTCGCTATTCCGTCCCCAGCCGCCACTACTTTTCCCGGAGTGCCGTCCCCGCCCTGCACCAGCACGTGTCGCGTAATATCAGGCGGGCCCTGAGGTACGCAGTCAGCGCAAAGGTCCACTTGACCACCGACTCGTGGACAAGCGCTTGCGGCCAGGGACGCTACATCTCTTTGACGGCACACTGGGTGAATGTAGTGGAAGCGGGGACGGGGTCGCAAACAGAGACGGCCTACCTACCACCCCCGCCCAAGATTGCCAGCATGGGTTCTGATAAACCCCCCTCCTCCTCCTCCTCCTCCTCCTCTGCCTTAACATCGCCCTCAGCCGCTAGCTGGAAGCGTTGCAGCACTGGCGCGGGGAGACGTCAGCAGGCGGTGCTTAAGCTCATCAGCTTGGGCGACAGGAAGCACAGCGCCCCAGAGGTGAGGGACGCCATATTGCAGCAGACGGACGCTGTCGCCGCTGCAGCTAGGACCAGGCATGGTCGTGTGCGATAACGGCCGTAACCTGGTGGCGGCTCTGGAGCTTGCCGAACTCAATCACGTACCATGCCTGGCCCACGTTTTTAATCTGGTAGTCCAAAAATTTCTAAAGACTTACCCCAACCTGGCAGAGCTACTGGTGAAAGTGCGTCGCTTGTGCGCTCACTTTCGGAAGTCAACTGTAGCTGCTGCTAGCTTAAAAAAACTCCAGCAACGCCTCCATTTGCCTGAACATCGGCTGTTGTGCGACCTGCCGACTCGCTGGAATTCCACCTATTCCATGTTGGCCAGGGTGTGTGAGCAGCAGAGAGCATTGATGGAGTACCAGATTATGAATCCACGCGTGCCTCCAACTCAGCTCCCTCAGTTTACCAACCACGAGTGGCCATGGATGGCAGACATATGCGATGTACTGCGTATCTTTGAGGAGTCCACCAAGAAGGTCAGCAGCGAGGACGCTATAGTGAGCGTAACCATCCCGCTCCTATGCGTCCTTAAAGAATCGCTCATCGCAATAAGGGAGAACGCATTGCACGCCGAGGAGACTGGGGTAGGAGGAGACGCAACGGAGCTACACAGTCAGACCACACTTTGTCTGCTTCACGGTGGCAGTTGCAGGAGGAGGAGGATGAGGAGGAGGACGACGTGGAGGTGGCTGTGGAAGAGGAGGAGGATGCTGGCGGCGAGGGTAGCAGTCAGGCTGTGTGCGTCCCATTGGTTCAGCACGGATGGGGCGGAGAGGAGGCGGAAGAGGAAGAGGAGGAAATGGCAAGTGATCCTTCTGGTGGGGGCAGTGAGGTCATGCCTATTCAGAGTCTGGCACACATGGCTGACTTCATGCTGGGCTGCTTTTCCCGGGACACACGTGTTGTCCGGATAGTGGAGAACAAACTGTACTGGGTCTTCGCACTCCTGGACCCCCGGTATAAAGATAACGTCTCCTCTTTTATTCCGGTAGAGGAGAGGACGAATCGATTGCTGGAATACCAGAGGGAACTCGTGCAGAACATGATGGAGATTTTCCCACCCACCATCGCTGGCGGCAGAGAGGAGAGGGTCTCCCAGAGTCCCACAACATCTATCAGGCCCACAGCCACCAGGGGAACACTCTCCAAGGTGTGGGACACGTTCATGGCACCCCCTCGTGCAACTTCCATCACTGCGGGGCCCGCTATCAGCAGGAGGGACAAGTATCGGCGGATGTTGTAGGAGTACCTGGCAGACCGTACCCCTGTCCTCCCCGATCCCTCGGCGTCCTACACTTACTGGGTCTCCAAGTTGGACACGTGGCTGGAACTGTCCCTGTACGCCTTGGAGGTGCTTGCCTGCCCTGCCGCCAGCGTGCTATCAGAAAGGGTGTTCAGCGCAGCCGGGGGCATTATAACCGATAAGCGCAGCCGCCTGTCAACCGACAGTGCGGACAGGCTGACGCTAATCAAAATGAACAGCAAGTGGATTGACCCGGACTTTGCTTCTCCAACCGTGGAAAGCAGCCAAAAGTGAAGTGCCATCTGTATGAAGTGCCATTTCCTCCTCCACCTCCTCCTCCTCCTCCTTAACCGCCGTAGAATTGCTCCGTAAATAAGAAAAATTTATATATTTATGGCTCACCTCTTGGGCCTCCACAAAATGTTTAAGAGGTCTCACCTCTTGGGCCTCCACATAATTTTTAAGAGGTGTCACCTCTTGGGCTTCCACAAAATCTTTAGGAGGTCTCACCTCTTGGGCCTCCACATAATTTTTAAGAGGTCTCACCTCTTGGGCCTCCACAAAATCTTTAAGAGGTCTCACCTCTTGGGCCCCAACATAATTTTTAATAGGTCTCACCTCTTGGGCCTCCACAAAATCTTTAAGAGGTCTCACCTCTTGGGCCTCCACATAATTTTTAACCCGTCTCACCTCTTGGGCCTCCACATAATTTTTAACAGGTCTCACCTCTTGGGCCTCCACAAAATCTTTAAGAGGTCTCACCTCTTGGGCCTCCACATAATTTTTAAGAGGTCACACCTCTTGGGCCTCCACATAATTTTTAACAGGTCTCACCTCTTGGGCCTCCACATAATTTTTAAGAGGTGTCACCTCTTGGGCCTCCACAAAATCTTTAAGAGGTCTCACCTCTTGGGCCTCCACATAATTTTTAACCCGTCTCACCTCTTGGGCCTCCACATAATTTTTAACAGGTCTCACCTCTTGGGCCTCCACAAAATCTTTAAGAGGTCTCACCTCTTGGGCCTCCACATAATTTTTAACAGGTCAAATCTCTTGGGCCTCCACAAATGTTAGGAGGTCTCACCTCTTGGGCCTCCACAAAATCTTTAAAAGGTCTCACCTCTTGGCCTCCACAAAATCTTTAAGAGGTCTCACCTCTTGGGCCTCCACAAAATCTTTAAGAGGTCTCACCTCTTGGGCCTCCACAAAATCTTTAAGAGGTCTCACCTCTTGGGCCTCCACATAATTTTTAAGAGGTGTCACCTCTTGGGCCTCCACAAAATCTTTAAGAGGTCTCACCTCTTTGGCCTCCACATAATTTTTAAGAGGTGTCACCTCTTGGGTCTCCACAAAATCTTTAAGAGGTCTCACCTCTTGGGCCTCCACATAATTTTTAACCCGTCTCACCTCTTGGGCCTCCACATAATTTTTAACAGGTCTCACCTCTTGGGCCTCCACAAAATCTTTAAGAGGTCTCACCTCTTGGGCCTCCACAAAATCTTTAAGAGGTCTCACCTCTTGGGCCTCCACATAATTTTTAACAGGTCTCACCTCTTGGGCCTCCACATAATTTTTAAGAGGTCTCAGCTCTTGGGCCTCCACATAATTTTTAAGAGGTCTCACCTCTTTAGCCTCCACACAATTTTTAAGACGTCTCACCTCTTGGGCCTCCACAAAATTTTCCATGAGCCTCTGGCCAGCCCACGGCCTCTTCCTGCCTTTTGCGGTCCTACGCATCCCTCAACATCCCCACTGCTTTACCTGCTAGACATGACACTGGGCCAGGTCGGGTCACTGACATCTCTAGCGCCAACAATTTGGGCATTTTAAGGCTTCTGCATGTGTTTGAGTTGTTTTTACATTTTAAAGAAGACATGTCTGACCACATTTCACACACACACACAATGACAATTAGGGGTGGGGTCTATTTGCTTTCCCCCTTGCCTATGCCATCTGTGGTTGTCATAGGCAACGTGATTTTAAGGGGTGCAGAATTTCATCTTCTTTTTTATCTAGTTTGGCTTGGGGTCCATGGCAATGTATCGGAAAGAAGGTTTCCTTGTATGGTCTCACTTTACAGAGAGGTTACATTGTCTTTGGAGTGTATTGTTGAGAGGCTGTGATAGTGGCGTAATAGTGCGACTTGGGCGCGTTATATGCACCCAGACATGCTTCCCCTGCTGTCCCAGTTGCATTACAGCAGTGTTGGCATCCTTTTCTGAGGTTTCAGGGTGGACTTGGTGACCTCCAAGTGGTCGAATTGAGATTTCCAAGTGGCGAGCATTTTTTCCCCATAGACTTTAATGGGATTCGATATTCGGTCGAATAGTCGAATTTCGCGGTCTATTCGAATCGAATTTCGAACTTTCGAATATTTCACTACTCGCTCATCTCTACTGCTTACCTTTGAGGACAGCCTATTGTTAACAGACTCAGAGTTCTGCTATGATGTTTATGATTGACTAAGACTCTTTGCTCATCAAGTTTGGGAGATCTTTTTCCCCATATGTGATTTTAAATATAATAGAGGACCAAATCTTGGCTTATTAAAAAAAAAAAAAAAAAAAACTATGGGAGAGCAGGTCTCTTTTGTGTGTTGTATACACAGCCTCTGCTATACTCTAAAGGATATAAACAGGATATTATTTGCTATCCATGTTCTTTCTGGAACATAATAATAGCACTGTCTCACATTTGTCTGAGAGTTTCTTTTCTCTTCATGGTTTGGGAAATGTGTGTCCTGACTGCATAAAAGTTATCTCCGTGTTCTATATTCTGTTAGTTTGGTCACGAACACTTCCGGTAGAGTAAAAAAAAAGTCAATAGACATATATTCGCTCACTCTTTACAACAGTGCTCTAGAGCAGTGGCCCCCAACTCCAGTCCTCATGATTTGAGAATATCCCACAGAATGAATACCTGTGGAATGTCCTGATGCACTGACACTAATTATATCACCAGCTGAATACTAAGGAAACCCTGAAAACATGACCGGTAGGTGGGCCCTGAGGACTAGAGTTGAGGAACACTGCTCTAGAGGAACCCACACTTGGCTGTTCAGTCCTTTATACTGTGAATCCTGGACAAATCTTCTGGTAGTTGTGATTAAAAACTCCAATACTTTATTTCAAGCACATAAAAACATCTTACAATACAAAAAAAAAAAACACATAAAAAAAGCTTTTTTTAAATTTTTTTTTATTGTATTGCAAGATGATATCCCAAATATAGGAGCAACATCCATGCGGCAGCCACGACGGATCGAGACCCGTTCAACTTGAATGGGTCAGTGATCTGTCCGCACTGTAAAGAAATAGAGTGCAATATGGGCCAGGGCCGGCAACGGCTGTGGACTGAACTGACACAAAGATTGGGGCTACATGGAAACTTTAGCCATGAAACATTGTGTGACTAAATATTTCAGTGTAGCAGGGTTAAATTTCTTGTGATAGTCTTGCTTCAGGTCACACTATTCAAGAGCCTATTCACTTTTATTACTGGTAATTTAAACTGCACTACACAGTGATCTTTGAATTTGTGGCACGTGCCATGGCCAAAGTCTCACTGCCTTAGAAAAGAATGCCTGGACTAAATGGCAGATATTCAGTGACTTCCTGGTTAATGTAGAGAATATCATGTTCATAGAATAATTTCATAATCCTGAGGGAACATTTGCAGGCAGCTTATAATTTTCTTAATCCAGTAACAGAAAACACATTCTATTCCCAGCATAACTATATTTTTCATAATTAAACATTTGAGAAGGAGCAACCCACATTTCCTATAGTACTTACATTGTATACAGTATATTCATACTGTGCTTTACTTTGAAAAGCTATATTTCTGTATAGCTTTTGACCTCTCAGGAAGTTAAGTGTAACAGCTACTTGGTTTGTAGATTTATCACACTTTCAACCTACTACCCTTTGAGCATCTATATTCATTCTTGGGGACTGACATTTTATGGCATCTCTAAAACAATCTCCTAGAAGGTTACAAAATATTTTAGAAATTATTTCTGGCACTGGGTAACAACTATGGAGCATTTTACAAGCTTTCTTGTTGGAGCCTGAATTTATAGATGTCTGGGTCAGGTATTTTAAGAAGCAGAACCAATTTTCCTCTGTACAGTTTTGACTCATCAATTCTAAAACAATATAATGGTTGATTGTCCACTGAATGGTTAATGGTCCACTGACTCTGAACTGCATATGAACAGTTGCACTTAACCCTTTGGGCTTAAAGCCTTGCAACAATGTTGGCCAAGTGTACTAAACACAGAATGGTCAAATTTCTGTTATAACTGTATCAGCTAAACCAATTGTAACCAATATTACTATGCAGTAGTGTTCATTGAGATTGTCATTAATCAGTGTATAGGGTCGGTGATAATATTTTATTTATTTTTTTCCCATCAATCTTACATTACTTTGGATTTGGGATTTGTCAAGCATTGCTATTTTACCCCTTGCAAGACCTTGGATCCTTTGTCGTACTATGGTCTGTATGTCTTGTGATTCTCCTTTTAAAATGAAAGTTGATTCTTATAAATGAGCATTTGGTGGCATTCAGCATAGTGCCAGGGGGATTTTTGTGCCTAGTGTTGAGCGAAGCGAGCTTCGTATGTTTCTTCTGAAGTCGGTTCATCCAAAACTTCAGAATACTACTGTACGGAGATCCAGAGTATTAGAGTGTATGGGAAAACCACATTACAACTTGAAACTGAATTCAGCTTCGGTTCCGACTGGTACCTCGGAACGGAAGCAGAGTTCAGTTTCCAGTTTTAAAGCGGTTTTCCACTTTAAAAATCAACTACCGAAGTTATTCAACAAAGTCACACGCAACTTCGCAATTAACTTACTTCGGCTCATCGGAGCCCATACATTTTAATACTGTATGGAGATGGAACTCCGTACAGTATTATTCTGAAGTTTTCCAAAAATGTGCCAAAAATGTGACAGTCTTCTCAGAACCATGAAAAACTACTGCGGAAAGTGTGTGCATATAGCCCAAGAATGATGCAACTTATTTGCTGAAACAGAACTAGTGAGCTCACAAGTACTTTCAACTTTTGATATACTACTCAAGTGTAAAGTTAGTTGAACTTTTCAGAAGTTGCCCCATGATCAATATGGCTACATGCTAAAAATACACACAATTTAATGAGTCAATTAAAAAAAGGACAAAAAAAGAAAAATGACCAAATGTACAGAACTTTAGTACTATAAGTAAAAGAAGCCTAACTTATAATTATAAACAATGGCAGTGAATGCATAAAGCGCAGAAATATGTCTTCTGTTGTCTGACAGAAAGTAAGTTGCAGAGATCTATCAATTTCCAAATCGCTTTCGGGGCTGCACAATTTATCTTTTTTATTTGTAGTTTTTGTAACTTTTCCTTCAGTTTTACGACGAGCTCTGATAGAGAACAAAATTATTTTAGATTAAAATGTAACAAAAGAGAAAGAATATCCTGTAGTAAATCATTCTTCGGATGTATCGTATAACATTATCATGTGTATTTGCAGTTTACTGTAACAGAACATGCCAGAGGGAGATATAGACTAAAGGATGATAGTGCAGATAGAAAGCTGTCTTACTGACGCACAATATAAGAGTGAAATGTGTTGAATTATGGCTATAAAACTACTGTACTCAAAATAATTTAAGCAGAATTGGGAATGACATGTCGTTAAAGGGTCTGACCTACAACACTAATGTATGCCCTATTCACAGGATAGGAGATAAGTGTCTGATTGGCGGGAGTCCAATTAATGGACCCCCCGCCAATCACTAGAATGAGAGTCCCTGTTCCCTTTTTCAATGGAAAAAAACACACAATTTGATATTTTCCCTAAAAAATGAAATAGCAGTGATCAAAAAGGCATATGTACCACTGGTGCCAGTAAAAAGTACAGTTTGATCCACAAAAAACAAGGTCCCATGCAGCCCTGTGAATGGAAATTTAAAAAATGGCGATGCAAAGCATTTTTTTATTTTTTTAAAAACTACTAAAACAAAACTATATGTTTGGTATTGCCATAATCATATAGATCCGCAGAATAAGGATGTCATGTCATTTTTAGTGCACAGCGAACGCCATAATGTCAAAACCCCCAAAAACTTGGAGGAATTTAAAAAAAAAATTTTTTTCAATATCCCTCTGTTGGGGTGTGGGAGTTGTTGCCATTAAAAACAATCCTCACTTAGGTCTTGGAAAAACCAGCTCAGGTTTATTTTTGAGCAAAAACAAAAAACAAATTAACAAAAACAAAGTTCAGGAGAATAAGGGGTTAAGTTGCAGCTACCTTAGGCTCAAGTAGCACCCCAGCTCTCAGATCATCCAGTCTGAACTGAAGATCCCTCCACCTACATACAAGTGCACTTATATACAATTTACCAGTTCCCAGAAAACATCAGTTTTAAAGGAACATGCATTTGGTTTAAAACAGAAATATTGCACATAAATCATACATTAAACTACATAAAACACAAAGCATTCTAGCTGTCTCCTTTTAAAATAAAAAAGGAGCTCACAATCTATATACCTTTTGCCAAATTATACCAAACATAACATAAGAACATAAACCCACTAGGTTTGGCTACAGCTTTGCCTCACCTGGCAGTAATTAGCAGCACCCTATATAAACCCAGCACACCCTCTCCTCAGGTTTAGTCTCCTGCAGGTAAGTAGCTGGTAATGCTGTGTGTTTGGTGGTGGGGAATACTGAGCTAGTTTGTCTGTGGAAATGATAGTGGGCAGAGACAAAGATTTGCTGGCCAGCATGTGAAAAAGAGAGAAAGATACATACATACAGATAGACAGACTTGCTCACTATTAACCCCTCAACACCCTCCACAAAATTTTTTCCCCCTTTTTCCAATACAAGACATGATAAATGGGGCCATTAAAAATACAATTTGTCCCACAAAAAAATAAGCTCTCATAGGACTATGTAAATGGAAAATGGGGAGGAAAAAAAGGAAAATGGGCTTGGTCTTGAATGGGTTAATGACAGAGCAAGTGTACAGTAACAAGAACCAGGGTTGGAGTTACAGTACAGGAGGTAGAAATGCAGCATTTTCAAGCAGAGAGCCCCAAGACATCTTAGCCACTTAAGAATAGGGATGAGCGAACCGAACCGTAATGAACCAGATTCGTTACGAACTTTCCCAAAGGTTCGGTTCGTCACCGAACCAAATTTTGAGAAAGTTCGTAACGAATCTGGTTAAAATAACGGCGACTCAAAATATACGCATATTTGAGAATGTACGCTAATGCGTACGCTAATGCGTATGAATTCATAAAATGCGTACACATTAGCAAACATTCTCAAATATGCGTATATTTAGGGTATGGAATATGCCATATGCCATACCCTGAATATACGCATATTTGAGAATGTTCACTAATGTGTACACGCATTTTATGAATTCATACGCATTAGCGTACGCATTAGTGTACATTATTAAGTAGCGTACCTTTGACAATGCTAGACTGTATGTTTGTTACTTGAGTAGGAATGTTCACAGATGCAGTGTATGTGTACGCTAATGCGTACATATTCAGTTAAGTAGCGTACCTTTGACAACGCTAGACTGTATGTTCGTTATTTGTGCGGGAATGTTCACAGACGCAGTGTATGAGTACGCTAATGCGTACATATTCAGTTAAGTAGCGTACCTTTGACAACGCTAGACTGTATGTTCGTTACTTCAGTAGGAATGTTCGCAGACGCAGTGTATGAGTACGCTAATGCGTACATATTCAGTTAAGTAGCGTACCTTTGACAACGCTAGTGTCACGCGAGGTCGGCGTCGTGCTCCCTCTGCACGACGTCGCCGGACCTCTCCGCCCCCTAGAGACGAGCAATAGGGAATTGAAGTGCTGGTCTTGTCAGCCAGCACTTCATGAGTTAATTCTCTGTTTGGGTTTAGCCATGTGGTGCTGATCACACCACATGGCTACTTTACATATTGTTTGGACAGCTTGCTCCGCCTCAGGTCATGTGATGCTGGCCACATCACATGATCCTGGGCGGGCTATTTAAAGATGGCAACTGCCTCACTCAGATGCCTGTGATTAGTCTTCTGAGATCAGTGCTGTGTGTTGGACCTTGCTGTTGGATTATTGGTGTATTGGATTTTGGCTTTGGACTTAGACTACGCTTTTGTGATTCCCCTCGGTATTTGACGTGACCTCCTGTTCTTGACTTGGCTTGCTGACGATTCTGCTGTTGTGTTTATTTCTGTCTGTGTTCGTCTTTCCCTGTGTTCCCTTCCCTTCCCTGTGCACGTACTCAGCATAGGGACTGTCTCCAAGTTACGGTTTTGTCGCCTAGGGCATCTACTGTAAGTAGGCAGGGAAAGAGGTGGGGTTCAGACAGGGCACACTATCCCTTGTTTCCCTGTCGTGACAGCTAGACTGTATGTTCGTTACTTGAGTAGGAATGTTCGCAGACGCAGTATATGCGTACGCTAATGCGTACATAGTCATTCAGTTAAGTAGCGTACCTTTGACAACGCTAGACTGTATGTTCGTTATTTGTGCGGGAATGTTCGCATTAGTGTACGCATTAGTGTAAATATGCGTATATTTTGCGTCGCCGTTGTTAAAGTCACTTGGATTTTTTCCACTTTTTTCATTATAATAGCAACTGCAAGTAAACGAAACTATACCCTATCAGACTCCCCTTATTGTAGCAGCAATTATTCAGCCGTTATAGCAAGGTTCGTTTTAGGTTCGGTTCGTACGAATCCGAACTTCACGAAAGTTCGCCGAAGCGAAGCGAACCAAACTTTTCAAAAGTTCGCTCATCCCTACTTAAGAAATCACTAGTGTTTTAAACAGCAAATGGCAGGGGAAGGGCCTTGATACAGATTTTGCCATGTGACCCAGGACCTACAACTTACATATGTCCCTGCTTGAAACACTGTTTTCCATCTATTATTTGATAGGAAACATATGGTTGCTGACTCACTTTAAATGGTTGGTTCATCTTTATCATGGTACTGTAAATGCATAGAACGGGGTGAAAAACGTATTAAACATTATTAAGAATTGAAAACTTTTTGTGATCTCTTACTGCTTTACTTAGATCATATTAAAAGTAAAATTTAGCCCATTGTTATATCTGGTTGTATATCGAGAAACTATGAGAAGTGTACGTGTTGTCTATGCAATGAGATCTCTGTGTATATATATATAAAAAGTTGATTAGCGCATTCAAGTAGAGGTTCCTGTGGATAATGTTTATCATGTGTCTCTCATGGTACAAACATATATGCCTACTAAAAATAGAGAAGTACTAGCTTCTAAAATCTGTTTGTCGGTTGCTTACAAGAATGGAGGAACTTAGGTGCTATTGCAGATACCAATCTACTGTATTACTAACATGTACAGACTCACTGACTATCACACGTCATCACAGCAGGAACGTATCTATAACATCACTTGTAAAAACTGAGGTCTCGTTCGAAGCTATCATTTCTGTTCCATGTTTTTCAAGATCCCACAATTGATACAGAATATGATGCAAAGCCCATTATATTCATACAGGGATATCAAGTAAATACAGCCGTACAAGAAAGGCAACGGTTTGAGCAGGTTTTTAAATAAATATGTTGTTTGTTAAAATTGCAAATGTAACACGTTTACAAAGTTATAATTACCATTCTGAGGGGATGTGTTAACTAGAGATGAGCGAATTTTTTAAAAATTCGATCCGGCTGGTTCGCCAAATTTTCCGAAAAGAGTAGTGTTAAGCGAGCACTTCTGTGCTCGTATGCTTGGGTGCTCTGGCCGAGCAACCGAGCATAATGTTAGTCAATGGGACTAAACCAGGCATCCCCCGCTCGGAAGAGGGGAGGGTGCCTGGTTAATAGAAAAAGGTCAGAATCGCGACTTCTCCTCTTTTACTCCTTTCGCTTGTAAAAGTATGCTAATTAACTGAATTTCTGCGCATTTGCGCACAATGCATACGCATTAGCGTACAAATGCGTACGCATTAGCATACAAATTCATACGCATTAGCATACAATGCGTAGCATTAGCGTACAAATCAACATTACAGTGAATGCCAGCATTGCGCTTGAGTACACTCGGTGTTCTACTGTGGTAGTGGAAGAATACTGTGAGCCAGTGTGACACCCACATAACAGGCTTCTTAGAATCGCTGCACACTTTTATGTATTTGGGCAGTTAAGGGGCCAAAACTCACAAAACAACTCAAGTCTGAACTCAGCCTTACAGGTCAATGTTAGCGCCAGCTATAAAGAATCGTGCAGCGGTCCAAGATCCTACTAGAGCGCACGCCTTTTACACCAATTCACTGATTCCACATACATTTCGACAGAACCTGTTCTATTACACACTTATACAAGCATAGCCCCCCAGACAGGTTGGAGATAGCAGTGGCAACAGCATCAGCAGACTATAGAGTGGCACGACGATAGTGTGGCCAGGTTGCAGCAGCATGAGTAGGCCACAGAGTGGAAGAATGACAGACCCTGGAAGTAGTAGTACAATTTGGAGGCCACAGAGTGGCACAATTACATAATTTTGATGTAGCGGCAGCTAGGAGACGGCATGTGGAGTTGGCGGCGGCAGCAGCATCAGGCCGGAGAGTGGCATGGTGACATACCCTGAAGAGCAGACCGTAAAAACAGAATTCTCGGCCTTTTGGTTAAGATCAACTGTCGCATATGTTCTTATCAGTATCAGGGCTGGTTATGCCAGCGGACGGGAACGTAAGACAAAGGAGGTGCAGTGAAGGCTCCAGCTTTGCCTTGACTGTGGCACTGTAACAGAAGCTGCAAGAGTCAGCAGTCAAACAAATTACAAGGCCACAGAGTGGCACCGTAACAGCAGCTGCAAGAGACAGCAGAGGAATACATTTCAAGGCCACAGAGTGGGAGAGGCAGCAGAAGTCATATTAATTTTAATGAGACAGAATGGCACAGTGACATACCCTGGGAGAGGCAGCAGCAGTCTTAAAAATTTAAATGCAGCATACTGTAGAGTGGCACAAACACATAATTTGGACCTAGCGGCAGCTAGAAGACAGTGTGTGGAGGCGACGGCAGCAGCATCAGGCGACAGAGTGGCACAATGACAGACCCTGAAGTGGCAGCAGCATGAGTAGGCCACAGATTGGCACAATCAAAGACCCTGGAAGTGGCAGCAGCAGTCGTTAAAATTGGAAGGCGACAGAGTGGCAGAATGACAGACCCTGGAAGTGGCAGCAGCATGAGTAGGCCAAAGAGGGGCACAATGACAGACCCTGGAAGTGGCAGCAGCATGAGTAGGCCAAAGAGGGGCACAATGACAGACCCTGGAAGTGGCAGCAGCAATGGAAGTAATAGTACAATTTGGAGGCCACAGAGTGGCACAATTACCTTACTTTGAGGTAGCGGCAGCTAGGAGACGGCATGTGCAGTTGGCGGCGACAGCAGCATCAGGCCGGAATGTGGCATGATGACATACCCTGAAGAGCAGACCGTACTAAAAAATTCTCTTCCTTTTGGCTAAGATCAACTGTCGCATATGTTCTTATCAGTATAGGGGCTGGTTATGCCAGCGGACGGGAACAGAGGAGGTGCAGCGAAGGCTACAGCTTTGCCTCGACTGTGACAAAATGTCAGTATTGACCCAAGATGCCAAGAAAAGTTTGGAGTTCCGTCTTGAGAACGAGCTGGCGGTCTGCAGGGAGCTGAGCTACCACCTGTGGGAGCCCCTGCCTCTCGCCTCCCCCATGCTCATCGCTGAGTGTCCCGGGGGCTGGAATCGTTTACTTTTAAAAATTTGAGTGTTCAAAACAAACAGGGTTTCCTGTGTACTTGAGATTTGAATAATGGAATAGGACTACAGAACGTACCAAAAATTTACGACTGACATGCTGCAGAGGAGAGTGGTACAGTAACAGCAGCTGCAAGAGGCAGCAGTCAAACAAATTTCAAGGCCACAGAGTGGCACCGTAACAGCAGCTGCAAGAGGCAGCAGTGGAATATATTTCAAGGCCACAGAGTGGGAGAGGCAGCAGGAGTCGTATTAATTTTAATGTGACAGAATGGCACAGTGACATACGCTAGGAGATGGGAGAGGAAGCAGCAGTCATAAAAATTTAAATGCAGCATACCGTAGAGTGGCACAATTACATAATTTGGACCTAGCGGCAGCTAGAAGACGGCGTGTGGAGGCGGCGGCAACAGCATCAGGCTACAGAGTGGCACAATGACAGACCCTGAAGTGGCAGCAGCATGAGTAGGCCACAGATTGGCACAATCAAAGATCCTGGAAGTGGCAGCGGCAGTCGTCAAAATTGGAAGGCCACAGAGTGGCAGAATGACAGACCCTGGAAGTGGTAGCAGCATGAGTAGGCCAAAGAGGGGCACAATGACAGACCCTGGAAGTGGCAGCAGCATGAGTAGGCCAAAGAAGGGCACAATGACAGACCCTGGAAGTGGCAGCAGCATGAGTAGGCCACAGAGTGGCAGAATGACAGACCCTGGAAGTGGCAGCAGCATGAGTAGGCCAAAGAGGGGCAGAATGACAGACCCTGGAAGTTGCAGCAGCATGAGTAGGCCAAAGAGGGGCACAAAGAGAGAACCTCGAAGTGGCAGCGGCAGTCGTTAAAATTGGAAGGCGACAGAGTGGCACAATGACAGTGTCACGAGTGGGCTTGCGTCTGGTATCAGACATTCTGCGCGGCTTTCTAAAATGACATAATTTGACATGCTTTACCCTTGGTTTGGTTGCTGTTCACCACACCCCTTCCCCTCAGCTGTTGCCGCTGTGGTAATTAGCTTTCTCCTATTTACCCCTTCCTCTCCCAGTATCCCTTGCGGTTTATACTTTCTGCCTTCTTAGTAGTATGTGGTGTGGATCTAGGCTGAGATCCGGTTGCTGCGAGATATGCTTTAGATAAGTGACTTTTTCCCTTTTGTGGTTTTCCTTTTGGAGTCTCCTGTTTGTCCTAACTCTTGGAGTAACGGGTTTACTCTTTCTTGTCACTAGCTGCAGGGTTTTCTAGGGTGCATTTATTATTAGGTTCCTGTGTATGAACTTTCCTACAACCCAGGTTTGTTCAGACTGTTGATAGAAGGAATGGCCGATAACTAACCTCCCTTGCCACCCCTTAACCAAAATCCACCCATCTCCCAATAGTGATGACACAACGACGACTTTGTAACCCATTCTCTTTATTGGGTGATGATCGGCCAAGGCAGGTTAACAAATGCGGCTTAATTCTTTTAACTTCTCTCAACATAACCCGAGGAACCAGTAACGGAGCGCTATGCCAACCGCCGGTCATTTCCGGCGGGCAAGTCCGCCTTCGCCATCTCCTCTCCGATTTTTTCATATCACCGCCACGGAGGAGGCCCGGAAAAAACTAGACGGGGCTCCGACCACCACCCAATAAACAAAGGGCTTGCTCAATGCCGTCCTGTAAATCAGACAGGAAGATATCCAGGCCAATGTCCGTAAGGTGGACACCATCCTGTCTGAGCAAAGCCCGGTTGTCTCCCTCCAGCTGGCGGTGTCTAACCACTACCCCCCCTCTGGAACGTACAAAGCACGAGATACGCGCGTTCACTGTACGTCTGCCTTTCTCAACCGCCACTGCCTCCCGTGCTCCCAGCCAAAACACTCTGGGAACGATTTCCGACCACACCAACAACAGTTCAGCAAAGAAGGCCGAAAATCGTTCAATGTCGGAACGCATCAAAGTGAGCAGTTCCGCTACGCTCAAAGAACCCAGATCGTTACCGCCAGCGTGGACTACCATCACCACCGGACCCTGAGACCGACGACCGATATCCACCACCTCAGGCAACAACTGGGACCACCGCAGACCTCTGATGCCACGCCACATTATGTCCACTCCTTGGAAACCAAGTTGACGGCCGCCAGGTCTGCACTCTGCCCTCTGGGCCGCCCAAAAGACATATGAGTGCCCGAGCACCCAAACCGTAGGTCGAGGCAACCCTGAAAAGAGACAAGAGCCAGTAAAACACAAGGCAACACAACTGTGAACAAAATTTTTTTTTTTTTGTAAACATTACATCTCATAACAGCAGCTCCGGCCGAATGTACCGCGCAAAACACTGAGAACGCCAGCGGCCAATCCGCATGACCTCGGACAAACCCGCCCTAGCGGCTTCCGTAGCAGCGCCAATTCTAAACGAGTGAGTACCGTAGTCGCCCGGAGGAACGCCAACATGCGACAGGCACGACCGAAAAAAGGAAACAAACTGAAATCTCGTGAGCGGGGACCCGTCCTGGTGAGTAAGGAAGTGGCTACCCCCTGAGCGCAGGCAAAGATAGCGTTCCACCAAACGAACCGAGCAGACCGAACCCGACACCGGATGGAGAGGGATCCAAGCCCCGCGGCCATACTGATCCGTCTTAGACCGCCGCACCCGAATCCGCAGCGCGGAATTGGCTAAGCAAACATCCTCAAACATGAGTCCACCCGGACGCAAGCGCGAGACCGGAACGAGTTCCCCGACACGCAACGCGCCAAAAAACGCCAGGCCAAAACAAGCGGAGAACAACGCGGCCTCGTAATCGGACCGGCAAACCGCCCAGCAGGATGCAATGACATCGCATAACAGCTTATAAGAAACCGGCCGTCTCCGGTCCAAACGAGAACCACCCTTTCTCCAACCCTTCAAAGCCTGAGAGATCAAGAACCGCTTGGTAACGTCAGGCCAACCGAACAGCCGAAAATAAAAGGCAACACCGGACAGGCGCCGCTGCGCAACCGCTGCCGAAGCCCCGGCCGCTCGCAACTTCAGCAACAACTCCACCGTCACTTCCAAACGAAGATCGCAGTCCGTAGCCACATCTCGGGACCCCACCAGTGCCAGCCACTCCTCCCACGCCTTACCGTGCGACCTCCACGTTGCCGGCGTAACCGAAGACTCCACCAGTGACATCAGCTGTTGTCCACCAGCCGCCAAAGGGACGCTGGGCAGTCATGACCAACCAAGTCCGCCTCCGGATGAAGGGAGCGAAAGACCTGCCAATGAGAACGAGACAGAGCATCAGTAACCCTATTTTCAACCCCCGGCACATGACGTGCTCGAAAGAAGATATTGTACTCCAAGCAGCGAAGAACCAAATGGCGCAGAAGGGCCAACACAGGGAGAGAAGAGGACGATAAGCTGTTCACACAATGCACCACCGACAAATTGTCCGTCCAGAAGCAAACATGCCTGTTCGCCAGCCCGGGCCCCCACAGCTCAACCACAACCACAATAGGGAAAAGCTCCAGGAGGGCAAGGTTGCGACACAGACCAGATCCCAACCAGTCAGAGGGCCAAGCCGAATGACACCAATGCCTACCAAATATGACGCTGAAGCCGACCGAACCAGAAGCATCCGAGAACAACTCCAGGTCCGAGTTGGACAGTTCAGGTGCCATGCAACACGTATGCCCATTATAGGACTGCAAAAACTCACGCCACACTGCCAAATCCAGCTTCAATGATCTAGTAACACGGATCCGGTGCAGCGGGCACTTAACCCCGCGAGTAGCCAACGAAAGCCTACGTGAAAAAACCCTGCCCATAGGCATGACCCGGCGAGCGAAACATAACAATCCCAACAACGACTGAAACTGCTGGAGGGTGGCCTTCCTCACTGCCATAAAACCGTCCACAGTCTGGAGCAACCGAAGCAACTTATCCGAAGGCAACCGGAAAACCATAGACACCGTATCAATTTCTATACCCAAAAACGACAGGCACGTAACCGGGCCCTCCGTTTTCTCTGCCGAAATGGGAACCCCAAACCGGGCCATCAAAGCCAGGAAGGTATCCAGAAGAGCACTACAGCCAGCCGGTGAGTCTGAAACAAAAAGGAAATCATCCAAATAATGGATGATAGAACAGCAACCCGTTTCAAAACGCACCACCCATTCCAAAAACGAGCTGAACAGCTCGAAAAAATGGCAGGAGATCGAACATCCCATGGGAAGGCACGTATCGTAGTAAAACTCCCCATCCACACAACAGCCAAGCAGATGGAAGCAATCAGGATGCACGGGAAGGAGGCGAAAGACGGATTCAATATCCGATTTCGCCAGAAGGGCACCCCGGCCCGTCTCCCGAACCAGGCGGACCGCCTGGTCAAAGGAAATGTACGAAACCGACGCGTCCTCCTGCGAAATGGCATCATTAACGGACTAGCCTTTCGGATAAGATAAATGATGAATCAAACGGAACTTACCCGGCTCCCGTTTAGGGACAACACCCAACGGCGAAACCCGCAGATTAGGAAACGGGACAGAACTAAACGGGCCCAACACACGCCCAAGCGAAACCTCCGTCGCGAGCTTCTCCCTGAGAGCATCCGGAAAGTCCCTAGCCGACTTCAAATTACCAGAAAAAACCGGGAACCTGCTTAAAACAAACGGAATGAAAAAAACCCACCGAGAAACCTGACCGCAACAGCTCCGCCGCCGCCTTATTGGGATACCGGTCTAACCACGGCCCCATCGCGGCCACGCTCACCGGGGTCCTTGGGGTCACCCTGACCGGGGGTTTTTGGCTGCTTACCATCGGGGGAACGGGAACAACGAGAGGACGTGTGGGGCCCGCCGCAGATCGAGCATTCGTGCTTATATTTACAGAGGGCCGCAAACTTGCAATACCCCTCATTGAATAACCAGCACGCCCCTGGTCTCCTGACGGCCACTGAGCCCGGGGCGGGAGGAGCTCCCGACCCAGTGGCCGCCCCAAGAAAGGGTTGCGGCCTCGGAGCCGTCATCAATCTAAGCCAAACATCAGTGGCTTTAACCCCCCAGCCGATGTCCGGCTGGAGAGCCAAACGCCTACGAAAATCTTCATCGTACCGCCACCATGCACTGCCGCCGTGAGCCTTATAAGCATTATAAATAACATCCTGGTAAATGAAAAGCTCAGAGCAGCGGTCAGGGTGGCGCTGGCCCATGATACAACCAAGAACAGAAAAAGCCTGCAACCAATTGTTCATGGTTTTGGCCACCTTGGGCTTCCTTTCATATGGCTTATCCGAGGGAACACGCCGCTCCCTGTCAACGGTATGCTGATCCACTGAGACCAGCGAGCTAATATCAATGTACTGATTGGCCAAATTTTCTCCCTAGTTGGCTCATCTACGTGAGCCCCCAGCGGGCTAACCCCGCAGAAAAAGGCATCCTTATGGACGCCCGCCATAACCGCCGGGGCCCGGGCCGAGGAAGCCGAGGGAGCCGAAGCCGCCGGCGGCTGAACTGAATCCAATAGTGCACGCAGGGCCGCCAAGACATCCCGCCCCCCACCCTCAGCCCCCCAGGCTCCCACATAAGGGCACTCACCAGACGTCGAAGGCACCGGAACAGGCAGATGGACCACAGGAACAGTCGGCGATGCAGGAGCGGGCACCACGCTGGCCGCCCTGGACTGGTTGGGAGCCGGAACATCCCGACCGCTGACCTCAGGCACGCTGGACGAACCCTCCGAGGAAGACGGGGAGCGCCACCTGGAAGAGCGGGACCGCCTGCTCCTACTGGAACCTCTCGAGCGGTGCCTGGAATACCGCTTCCTGGCATGCCTCCTGTGCCTGCGCTCAGAGGAGGAGGAAGAAGAGACAGAGCGCCTCCGGCGCCTACGGGACCCATCCCCCCGCCGCACTGCCCCAGGGGGGGCTGCAGGAAGGAGTAATAACGCAGCCTTGGCCCCTGGCTGCTGCTGCACTACAGGGGGCTGCTGCAATGCCCCGCTATCCACACTTAGAACACCAGCGCTGGGAGCTACCCCAGCCTGGGAAACTGCCACCTCCGCCGTCCCCTGAGAAGGGGGGGGGGTTGGGGGAGCCTCGGAGGAGCAGGAACTATGGTGACCCCCCATAATGGCGCCGGCAGCCGCAGACCTCGTGGCAATAGAATCACACGCGCCGAAGGCCTGCAGCGCCAGAAGGGGAGGAGCCTGCGCGCGCACATGCGCAGAACCACGTCCACCAGTTCCCCTGCCCGCCGAGGGCCCCGAAGCAGGGGGACTGTGGCCCAGCCGAGCGGGGGGGGGCGAGAGCGCCTCCCAGAACGCCTGCCACCCGCACCGCCAGAAGAACTCTCCCCCCCCGGCCGCTCGCAAGCGCCAGCTGATCTCATCGCAGCCGGAGGGGAGGGGGAGGGCGCCGCCGATGACACGCTCTCAAGGAAAGAGCGAAGCCACCCAACGCCCTCAGCCGCGCACCTCTCCCGGAGGGCCGCACACAGCGCCTCGGAGGACATCTTGCCTGAAGGTACCGCAAACCGCTTCCAGGAACAAGAGGAAGGGGGGGCGGAGAGCAAGGCTATATAAATCCTGGGGGAGGGTCCTGCTCAACAGTAACGGAAGGGGAGGGAGTCAGGGGGCTCAACCTATCCCCATCAGCCACGCCAGCTCCACTACATCAGTGTTAACCCCTCACCCGCCGATAACCTTTCCGAACCACAAAAGAAGGCGGGGGGAGGGGGAAAAAAGGGGGGTGGCTAGAATTTCAATCCCGGCCAGCCTTAAAGGGGGGAAGGGGGGCATCTACAGTCCCTGTGCTCCCTCCCTAGTCAGTCGGGGCACTCCATACTGGTAGTCAGTCAGGGCCTAATTTCAGGGTTTCCTGCAGGAGGTGACCGTTTCCCTGGTTTTGGTCTTTTCCCTTCCCTCGTACGCTCAGTGTGGCTATTCCCTCCACACCAGAGCGTGACATTATAAACCGCCAAATTTATGTCATTTTTGTGCTGACATGGATGCTATTGCTGCACTGGCTGAACGGTTGCAGGGACTCAGTTTGGAGGTGGCTGACATCCGCAACCAGATTCAGAGACCACAGGCTGGTGGTTCTGGGGGTGCTGAGTGTCAGGCCTGTTTGGAGCCTAAGGTCACCCTCCCGGATAGATTTTCTGGGGAACATGATCATTTTGTTCTATTTAGGGAGGAGTGCAAATTGTATTTCAGACTGCGTCCACATTCTTCTGGCAATGAGGAGCAGAAGATTGGTGTGGTCATCTCGCTGCTTAAAGGGGATGTGCAGTCATGGGCCTTTTCTCTGCCGACCGGATCGCAGTCTCTCCGGTCAGTAGATAAATTTTTCAAGGCTTTAGGGATTATCTATGATGACCCGGATTGTATCTCCCTGGCTGAGACCCAGATACGTGACCTTTGTCAGGGTGAGCGGCCGGTTGAGATTTATTGCTTTGAGTTTAGGAGGTGGGCGACCAATAATGAATGGAACGATCCGGCTTTGCGTAGCCAATTCTGTCAAGGTTTGTCTGAAAGGCTGAAGGACGCTTTGGCCTTTCAGGAAACCCCTGTGTCTTTGGAGGCCGCTATGTCTCTTGCTGTGCGCATGAATAGGTGCCTGAGAGAGCGATCTAAGGGCCCCAGCTCTCAGGACGTACTATCACATAGTGTACCGGCTTCCTATGACACTCTGGGTGAATATTCCCCTAGGTTGATGTCTGGGGATGAACCTATGCAATTAGGGGGAGCCACTCCTGTTTCCACCCGTAAACATCTTGGTAATAAAAAGGGTGTGTGTTTTTTCTGTGGTCAGAAAGGACACTTTATCAATGTATGTCCATGCTTTCAATCTCTAAAAGAGAGAAAAGAAAAGGGGGCGTTGAATTCTCATCTCACTCTTGGTGGGGTGGGTAGGGAGACTGAAAATGTGCATTTGTCTTCATCCTGTAGTACCCGTTTTCTCCTGACTGCCGAGGTGGCGCTACAGTCAAAGGTTGTGAAAACTGAGGTGTTTATTGACAGCGGGGCAGGGGTGAACTTAATTGATGCTCAGTTTGTCCGTATGCATGGATTGTCGCTGAG